>NKZH01002272.1:0-61618 GCA_002370695.1 Metschnikowia matae var. maris
CTATTACTATTACTATTACTATTACTATTACTATTACTATTACTATTACTATTACTATTACTATTACTATTACCATTACTATTACTATTACTATTACTATTACTTTCACTAATACTATTTACTACTACTGTTACTAATAATACGTACCCCGTACTTGGCCAAGTCACAACATGAAACTGCTCTTTGGGCCTCTACGGTATGATAAGTGAGTGATTCTTGATTCTTGATTCTTTATTGATTGAATTAAAGTTCTTATGCATGATCGGAGGCTATGGCGCCATAGGTGCCGAGAATTGCCTACTACTACTATCTACTACCTACTGATTACCATTTACTACTTACTAATTATTAACTACTATTACTACTAACTACTATTACTACTAACTACTATTACTACTAACTACTATTACTACTACTAACTACTACTAACCACTACTAACTACTACTAACTACTACTAACTACTACTGTTACTAATAATACGTACCACATACTACTGACTACTACTAACTACTACTAACTACTACTAACTACTAACTACAATGTTCTTCAAAACTATTCAAACCATGGAGCTAAAAGATTGAAACCAGAACTAACAAAAAAAATTAAATAAACTAAGAAGTCAAAAAGTGCCATACCTCTTCACATAGTCTTTGAAACCAAATTTCATAATGTTTCAAACCCCAACTTTCATTAGAATGCATTTTTCTAGAATCTAAAATATTCTGGAGGTTGATTTGAATGATTTGGAAAATCACTGTACTATCTACTATCTACTATCTACTATCTACTATCTACTATCTACATGCTTACTACTACTAGTGTACTATCTACTTACTGCTTGCTTATACTAGTGAACTATCTACTATCTATTATCTACTATCTACTATCTACTGTTAGATCCGCCATAGACAGGGCCCTGCCTATGAAGGTATTATGAAGCCTCTCAGTCCGAATATGGTTACAATGGTGATACGGCGTTTGGCCATCCATGCACGAAGTGCTCCGATGGCCTCTATCGAACATTCCAGAATAATGCTTCCCATTGTTCTGGTGGAGAGTTTTTCCCAAACACGTTTCTCTCAAAGGTATATAAGCCACTCCGATTCCTCTCTTGAGGAACCATCAACGAATAAAAGAAGCTAGGCATAAATGTATTAAAGAACATAACATCTACTATCTACTAGTGTACTATCTACTCACTCCTGTTTACTACTACTAGTGTACTATCTACTATCTACTATCTACTAGTGTACTATCTACTATCTACTATCTACTTACTGCTTGCTTACTACTACTAGTGTACCATCTACCATCTACTACAGTGTTATTCGAAACGATTCAGACCAGCGCGATATAACGATTCAGACCTACACGACAAAACGATTCAGACCACACTAGCAAACTTAAACAAACCAATAATTCACAATGTTTCGTACCTCTTGGCACATCCTTTCGAACCAAATAGTGTAATTCTTCACACCAACTTTCATTGGATTCCACTATTCTGAAATCTTAAATCTGGAGAATTGCCTAATATATGTATTGCATTTGAGAGTCTTGCAGTACGGGAATTGAACTGGTTTTATTCTTATCCTATATACAACAACTTGGGAGGGGCTATGTAATTAGTAAGCGAAGAGTGGTTTGTTAAATTTTGCTGGTGTGGTCCGAATCATTTTGTCTTCTTGGTCTGAATCATTCTGTCGCGTAGGTCTGACTTGTTTTGTCGCACTGGTCCGAATCATTTCGAATAACACTGTATCTACTATCTACTTGCTTATACTAGTGTACTATCTACCATCTACTATCTACTATCTACTATCTACTATCTACTATCTACTATCTACTATCTACTATCTACTATCTACTATCTACTATCTACTATCTACTATCTACTATCTACTATCTACTATCTACTATCTACTATCTACTATCTACTATCTACTATCTACTATCTACTATCTACTATCTACTATCTACTATCTACTATCTACTATCTACTATCTACTATCTACTATCTACTATCTACTATCTACTATCTACTATCTACTATCTACTATCTACTATCTACTATCTACTATCTACTATCTACTATCTACTATCTACTATCTACTATCTACTATCTACTATCTACTATCTACTATCTACTATCTACTATCTACTATCTACTATCTACTATCTACTATCTACTATCTACTATCTACTATCTACTATCTACTATCTACTATCTACTATCTACTATCTACTATCTACTATCTACTATCTACTATCTACTATCTACTATCTACTATCTACTATCTACTATCTACTATCTACTATCTACTATCTACTATCTACTATCTACTATCTACTATCTACTATCTACTATCTACTATCTACTATCTACTAGTGTACTATCTACTTATTGCTTGCTTATACTAATGTACGTTATAATCTACTTACTAACTTCCTGTTTTTCAGCTAGATTACATAATGCTCTGATTCATACCAGTTTATAGTAAAATATATGATGATTGTATGTTTTACGACTCTTGGAATGCCTTTAGTATTATAAAAAGCATAGGCCAAAATATCTCAATTGGTAGAGTTCTATCGACTTGGTGGAAACATGGTATAAATGGTAGATTTGTCATTTTATTACGAACCATTGAAGTTCTCAATTCCCGAACCTTTTGAATTGACGTGAACCCTTGTATTGACCTGAACTATTGTATTGATCTAAACCCTGCTTTGACCTGAACCCTGCT
Source organism: Metschnikowia matae var. maris (assembly GCA_002370695.1). Classification (NCBI taxonomy): domain Eukaryota; kingdom Fungi; phylum Ascomycota; class Pichiomycetes; order Serinales; family Metschnikowiaceae; genus Metschnikowia; species Metschnikowia matae. The sequence goes on from NKZH01002272.1 coordinate 2,749, forward strand.
TTGACCTAAACCTTGCTTTGCTTGATTTCATACAGTATGAATCAGCATCAATCTTCTTCTTCTTCTTCTTCTTCTTCTTCTTCTTCTTACCATGTCAAAAGGAAGATCTTGAAGGTGAGTAGTTGGAGAATTTGGAGTTAATCATGAGGCACCTTCTTGGACTCCTTTTATTTCTTTTTGGTGACTTGCTTTTGGTTAGTCACTTGGGAATGACTATTCGTTTATACTACTTCATATCCATATCCATATATAGATGGAGATGAGGATATAGATATAGATATAGATATAGATATAGATATAGATATAGATATAGATATAGATATAGATATAGATATAGATATAGATATAGATATAGATATAGATATAGATATAGATATAGATATAGATATAGATATAGATATAGATATAGATATAGATATAGATATAGATATAGATATAGATATAGATATAGATATAGATATAGATATAGATATAGATATAGATATAGATATAGATATAGATATAGATATAGATATAGATATAGATATAGATATAGATATAGATATAGATATAGATATAGATATAGATATAGATATAGATATAGATATAGATATAGATATAGATATAGATATAGATATAGATATAGATATAGATATAGATATAGATATAGATATAGATATAGATATAGATATAGATATAGATATAGATATAGATATAGATATAGATATAGATATAGATATAGATATAGATATAGATATAGATATAGATATAGATATAGATATAGATATAGATATAGATATAGATATAGATATAGATATAGATATAGATATAGATATAGATATAGATATAGATATAGATATAGATATAGATATAGATATAGATATAGATATAGATATAGATATAGATATAGATATAGATATAGATATAGATATAGATATAGATATAGATATAGATATAGATATAGATATAGATATAGATATAGATATAGATATAGATATAGATATAGATATAGATATAGATATAGATATAGATATAGATATAGATATAGATATAGATATAGATATAGATATTGATATAGATATAGATCCCACTCAGTACTTATGATGACACTCTATTACAATTACTCTATTATAATTACTCCACTACTTTATTCTTTATGAAATGTATTACTACTTCAATAAACTGCTGGAATATGGAATCCTCACTTTTCAGGACTTCCATAGTGACTATCAACAACCATATTTGACCTTTATTGATCTGATTTCATAATCATCATTTGAACACTCATGTTCATCACTTTCTCTTTCTCTTTTGGTGATTTCTCTTTTGATAATTTCTCTTTTGGTGATTTTTCTTTTGGTGATTCAGTCATCATCCTTATAGTCATCATCCTCACAGTCTCATCCTCAGTCATGGTCACACCTCACAAGTCTTTTTAAGTTTGGTGAGTTGGGTGTTGGTGACTATGATGTTGGTCATTGCGGTGCTGGAATTGCGGTGACTGTTGGCATTGCACGCCATTAACGTGCTAAAATGATGACCAGCTCCAATTAGCTGGCACTGACCCCACCAACTGCTCTCCCACCTTCTTATCGTCACCCTGTGCATTGTTGATTTTGGCCACGAGAATCTCCTTTCTATAATCCGTCTTCTGCCCGTTGCGCTCCGGAAGCGATTCCCGTGATGCTGGCGCATGCAAAGTCACGCCAAACTCGTGTTTCATGAACTCGTTGTACTCCTCAATGCAGTTGTCACACACTCGCGATAAAGTTCCCCGTCCACCCGTGGTAAATTGCGCAAGGTGGTTGATATAAAGGTAATGCGATGTGTGTTCCTTGCAAAAGATCCCTCCACATTTGCGGCAATGGTGCCTGCGCTCAAAAAAATTGAATTTTTTATGGCACGTTTTGTTGCCACATGCAAAAACACTCTCATCCCGTTGCCAGTGCTTCCTCGTGGGCGCTGCCCGGAGAATGTACTCATATTGTCTTCGGTTGAGCGTGTATGGTGCAGTCATTTTCTGGACTGGCGACCCTACCAGCTCGGTAGAATACCCCAGGTCAAAAGATTTGACTGACGTCAGAGATGACTCGCCATACATGTTGCCTTCTGCGGAGTTGCGCTGGTCAAAGTACCCATCGCCTTCACTCTGGCTGTATTCCATGTTTTCCTCCGTGGTTTTGCGGAGAACTGCAGGGACATACATGGGGCTCCGGAACCCATTGATTTGCTGGAGTTTTTTGTCTGGCATTTTGACCATGGTGGGTTTCTTGGACGTATCTTTGGTTCCGTTTCCAAGCGTACTTATTCCATTCATGGTGTTGATCTGCATACTGCTTCTTGGAAAAGTCCGCGGATTCATTGGTGCAAACCCAGTTCTCTGCTGGAGATTAGGCGACTTGCGGGGTTCCAATTCGCCATTCATTTTGGGCTGAACCTGATTCCTTAGCTGACCCCTCTGCATATTCGACATTCCTTGGTTTTGGGTTTGGCTCTGGCTTTGGGTTTGGGTTTGGGAGTGACTCTGGCTTTGGGGCTGGTTCCGGACTTGGGATTGGCTCCGGCTTTGGGATTGACTCAGAGTTTGAGACTGCGGCCTTTCGCTTCCTAATTCAGCCTGGCTCGGCGATGGCTCTTCCGGGATTTGCTTGATTGTGGCCTCCAGGTCTGCAGACCTTGGATTATACGGCCTCTCTGGAAACTGTTCACTTGACGAATTCGTCTCCTTTGGCTTGTTGGCCGGAATGGTCTCGCTAGCACTGGGCTTAGGCTCCAAGGCTTCGCCCATATGTTTGCTTTGACGAGTCAAACTGGAAAACGACGAAAGATCAACTTCGGCAGGTTGGTACGGTCTTGGCCGTTTTTCAGATGCTTTAGCCAAAGGCTTGCTTCTTGCCTCTTTGAGGTCCACACGTGACTCTTGTCTGGACACATTGAGTGATTTGGTGGTCAATTGGCGAGACAGGCCATCATCGTCGTCTTCATCGGAGCGGATGATTGGCGCAAGCGAAAGAGAGAGCTTTTTTAGAGCATTTAGCGTAAGCTTTTGCTGCTGCAACGTCGTCTCTTCCTTATAAATATCCTCAGCCTCTGCGGACTCTCCGTTCTCTGTTTGGGAATCCGTGGGGTTTAAAGAGGCGGCGTCAGCCAAAAGACTGGTAGAATCAGCATCGAGTGTCTTGTTTTCATAGGGGTTCCGATGGTCAAAGGGCAACCTCTGGCCAATCTCGATATCTGAGGTCCGGAGATTGGTCACCGACAGTAACACGGGTGCTTGAATGAACGACTGGAAGTTTTTCGTATGGCCCTGGGAGACAGTGCTTGGATTTCGATGGAGCTGCGGATGGTTGGGCGCCGTGAATTGCTGTTTTAGCGATTTGAGCGATGCAGAAGAAAGCACAGATTGGAACAGCTGGGTGCGGGACTTGCTGAAGTCTTTTTTGCGGAATTGAAGGTCTCCCGAACCATCCAGTTTGACATCTTCATCTGGTTCGGCAATAGAAAACTCCGAATCTTGCCGGGTAATAGGCACTGCATGATGGTCTTCCTTTGTTCTGGTGGGAGGTTTGGAGAGGTCGGGCTTAAACTCCGAGAGTTCATCTTTGTAGTCGAGTTTCAAGTCGCCGTTTTGTTTTTCCTCGAACCGAGAATCAGTGGGCTCTGGATTTAGTATATCCTTGAAGGCGGGCTCATTGTATTCTGCGGCCTCGTTTTTGGACTCCTGCCCCCTACTGGGGACACCAGAACCGGTAGTTATTTGAGAAGCCATATTTGGGGTATTGGAAAGGGTATTGATATCTTTAGGATTGATATCTTGAGGATTGATATCTTGAGGATTGGCTTCTTGGAGATTGACCTCTTGGAGATTGGAGGACTGGGAATAAGTATCTTGCAGAGTAGACTTGATATTAGGGTCAATGATAGAAGGATTGGATTCAGGGTTAGAAGGATTAGCATCAATATTCGAATCAGTACTGGAGACAATGTTCGAATACGTCGATTGAATGTTCGAGCCAATGTTGGAGCCCATATTGGTATTCAGATTCTGACCAGTCTTCATGTCCGTAATGTGTTCCTCGCCCTCAAGACATTGGGTGTCATTTTTGGGAGGCAAGGAGAAGTTAGCGGGCTTGGAGTGAAGCTCAAAAGTTGAGGATGCAGCCAAAGGGAGGCGGGAATCAGGCAGCTTTATATCGTTTTCCTGCGGGGTCTCCACGGAACTCATGGCGGGTTCCACAAGTGTTTCAGGCGGAGTTGTAGGAAGGCGCACCTCAGATAAAGTGCGGCCGGTACAGGGCGCGACCACGGAGCTCCAGCAGAGGGCGGAACATCTGCGTATCATGCGCACGAGCGGACTGCAAGTCACCCCCGGGATTCGTGCCCATATCCCAAGGGACTGGCCCAATGCGGAAGTGCTGCACGTAACAACGCTCCAAAGTGCCCTCGTTTCTGGCATCCAATCTGCAAGTCTGGAGACTGTTTCTGAGATAAATAAATGCAACAGGTTTTGAAACAATATATGCAACAGGTTCTGAAACTGCAACAAACTATACAGGTTCTGAAGTTGTATATGCACCAGGTTCTGAAACAAATTATGCAACTGGTGTTTGTAACTGAATATGCAAGATAATCTGAAACAGCAGCTGAAAGCGGGGATTGCACTATAAAAAGATGGTGTTCCCCCTGTTTGTTCACAAGGTAAGTATTTTATAAATAGTTCTTCTGATTCAATAGTCCGTTCAGTAGTGTCTGTCGAATATTGAATGGTTATGGAGGGTTGAATGGTTATGGAGTGTTGAATGGTTATGGATTGTTGGATGGCAATGGAGTGTTGAATGGTTATGGAGTGTTGGATGGCAATGGAGTGTTCAATAAATATGGAGTGGCTATTGAAGGGTATCAAGGTTTGATGATCGTTTTGAAATGTGTCACTTAATATTCAGTTGCTTTATAATCTGATAAGGCGGTAAAAGAAAGCTTTGGAATATAGTTTGTGGAGGGGGGGGCGAAGAAGTTGGGATTTGGCTGCTATTTAAAGTTGCGAATCTACTATGCTCCCACCAGACTGAAAATTGTCGTACCCAGCATCACCATACAAAAATTCCCCATACAAAAATACACCAGACCAGAATTCACCGTACAAGAATTCACCATACCAAAATTCACCATACGACAATTCACCATACCAAAATTCCCCATACCATAATCTCCCCATATCAAAAAAAAAAAAGACAGAATAGCATTTAATGGAAATAGTGGAGACCAATTAACATGTTTTTAGATATGAAGGGATATAGAAAAGGGGGAGAGAGGTATGGGCCGGTTTGGAGGATGGTTTGTGGTCGGCTCGTCTCCCTATAGTCATGTGACAGTTCATGTGATTCGTCACATGATTACTTATATGAACCCTCATACTCATATATCACGTGACTCTACATGTGACCCCGGGGCTCGGGCTAATTTTGCACGTGACGCTCGGTTACAATTCACCTTCTCCCATTGGTCCCGCGCTCGCTTCCCCCAGAAAACAAATTCTCCTACTATCTTGTTTCCTCAACCTTTGTTTCCCACCTATTATTCACACCCTTCAATATGCTTTCCCGTGTTGGATTAAGACGTATGTATCCATGATATGTCAAATACAAAGTGGGTCTCATTCAAAGTCTTACATGACTTCTATATCATAAGGAATCTATGTTGAATTATGACTGAGTAAATATAGATTCAAGAGTTATGGATTCAAGAGTTATGGATATAGATTCAGAGGCTCATTCGAAATATACAGATATGATATCAGGGTGAAGACAGCCAGATCTAGAGCCTGCTAACTGTAAAGAAAGTTAGTTCTTAGCTTGTCGGCTGTAAAGACAGCCAGCTCTATAGATTGTTGGCTGTAAACGCCGTGTTTCCGGCTAATCTGGGATCTAGAACATCTGGAATCTAGAATATCTGATCACTGAAAAAAGTCCAATCTACAAATGAACATGTGTTTGACTGACCCTATACTTGACAAATACTAACAATAGCACTTGCCAGATTCCCCCTTAGAAGCAGCGCACTTAGTGCCATGCGGGCCTCGTCCACCGTTAAGGTTTCACATGATCAAGAGCAGGAGTTGCTCGTGGCACAGAGAAAGAACCGTCCTGTATCTCCACACTTGACAATCTACCAACCACAATTGACATGGTACTTGTCGGGAGTGCACAGAATCACCGGAGTGGCCATGGCTGGAGCCTTTTATGCCTTGACATGCGGATACGCCGCCACATCGCTCCTCAGCATTCCTTTTGATGCCAGCATAATCGTGTCTACATTTGCAGGGTTGCCCGTTGCAGCCAAGCTCTTGGCCAAGGCCGCCATGGCTTTCCCCTTTGTGTTCCACTCGTTGAACGGAGTCAGACACATTGTATGGGATTTCGGTAAGCAGTTGACCATTCCTGGAGTGTACAGAACAGGATACATTGTTTTGGGTGCCACGGCCGTGTTGGGCTCGTGGTTGACGTTCTTTTAAAGGAACTGATTATTGGCATATGACAAACTCATATTTATTGATGAATATACTATTTACTATGGAAGCAGAAAAGTTTACTGACTGGTAAATACCTGTGTTCCAGTGTTCCAGTTCCAGTTCCAGTGTTCCAGTTCCAGTGTTCCAGTTCCAGTGTTCCAGTTCCAGTGTTCCATGTTCCTGTGTTCCTGTGTTCCAGTTCCAGTGTTCCTGTGTTCCTGTGTTCCTGTGTTCCTGTGTTCCTGTGTTCCTGTGTTCCTGTGTTCCAGTTCCAGTTCCAGTTCCAGTGTTCCAAGTTCCAGTGTTACCACTAGAAAAAAACCTCTGAACTCAACACTCTTCATAATTGGTATATTGATATGAGCATTTGTCTTTGTTTAGTATATTGGCCAATATGAATTGGTTTTCATTATATGAACATAGAGTCATGTGATGAGGAACGTAGTATTACTTTATTGAAGTGGTGATTTCAAAGTACTATAATCAGAGCCACCAGAAAAAAACGTATGAATAATCAAAAAGAAGAATCTAAACCACAATAAACCTATAACAAAACCCCTAAAATCAGTATGGCTCTGTATTTAACTCACTCAACAATCAAACAAGACATTCTTCAGTAAAGTCAATTTTGGTTATATAAATCATAAAAGGTAGAAAAACTGTAAAGTCCGACTCCACACCCATTTAGGTGGAAATGAAGTGGAATAGAAACGGAAGTTGGGGTGGAAATGAAGTGAAAATGAAGTGAAAATGAAGTGGAATAGAAATGGAAATGAAGTGGAAAAGAAACGGAAGTTGGGGTGGAAATGAAGTGAAAATGAAGTGAAAATGAAGTGAAAATGAAGTGGAATAGAAATGGAAATGAAGTGGAAAAGAAAAAACAAGTGGAAGTGGAAATAAAAGTTCATATAAAGAACCTCGGTTTGTGATCTTTGGCATGTAAAGTGCTTTTAAAAACCATTCAAACCAGGTGGCTAAATGTCTGGAACTAGAACCACCAAAATTAAACAAACCAATAACACAAAAAAGGTTTGTTCTCCTTCACACAGTGTTACAAACCAAATGGTGGAATGTTACACACTAACTTTCATTAGAGTCCAGTATTCTTAGCTCTTAAACCTAGAGACTAGTTTGAATGATTATGAAAAAATACTGTACATGTATAAGGCAGGGAGGAGAATTATTCTTGGGGTCTTCCATAGAAAAAACAAATATAAATAATCCACCTCCAAGTTCAAGTCCGTACGAGTACACCCTTAAGAGGAATCATCACGGATCAAACATCTTAACTCACTTATGAATACACTCATCTATTGAACTAAGACATGGTGGTAGTAGTCAGTAGTGGTACTCAGTAGTATAGCATAGTAGAAGTGTAGTCAGTAGTATAGTATAGTAGAAGTGTAGTCAGTAGTAGTAGTAGTAGTAGTAGTGGTTGTTCTAGTTAATAGTGAGTGGTAATAAGTAGTGAGTAGTAGTAGTAGTAGTAGTAGTAGTAGTAGTAGTCAGTAGTATGTGGTAAGTAGTCATTAGTAGTACTGACAAAGTAGTTATTAGTAGTACTGACACTGCACTAACAAATTAAACAAGCCAATAATTTAAAAACGTTCATAGTACAATCCTCCAGATTTAAGATTTTTTTCCACCGAGATATTAAATTCTAATGAAAATCTCGGTGAAACCTTATCCCCAAATTGTTTGAAAATCAGTGCAAAGTGCTACGAACCTTTTTGGGTTGTTGGTTTAAATAGTTTTGAAAAACACACTGTAAAATGAATAAAGTAAAAAAAAACAATCGTCAGTAAGATCAATCATGTATCATTTGAAGTTGATATCCCCGAGATTTCAAAGTCCCATACCATTTCTTTTTTTCTCCTCATTTCCTCATTTTCCCACTTCCTCACTTCATTCACTTCCTCACTCCATTCACTTCCTCACTCCATTCACTCCTCCTTTTATATTTGTTATACGTCTTTAGATATATAATGTAGTATAGTGTGGTCTATGGAATTGAAGGATGATAGAAATGGTATGGTAGGTGTAGGTGTAGGTCACGTGCGCCATAACATATCTCTAGACTTTTCGCACAGATTCAAGAATCAGAACAAAAGTTCATCCTGGAAGTCACCGAGACAATCATTAAGTCTGATCAAAAGATACGCGACCAATTACTCGAAACTCATGCGAATGCTATGAAAACACGCAACGGATGACCGAGCTGAAACTCTCAGAATTCCAGTCAAATCTCAATGCTCAACAGCACGGTTTTGAGAACTCAATATCCTCGATCCATGTCGCTTGCTAAAACGATTTCCATTTTCCTATGAGGTGTCTTGTAATTGACCCAGACGCGGTGTGCCGTCGACGTAAATAATGTACCCACTTCTAGATTTTCGGACCTTCTCATTCCCGAACGACGCATCACTAAACGCGTACAACTTACAAGGCTCAGGTTCCCTTATGGTGGTTAGCAAAGAGTAGTCCATGACCCAATTCCAATTTGTATATCCATTCCAATCAAGTATACATTTAAATTTATGCTGATTACATATTTTTTCTTCTCCTTTTCATTCAATTCTTGTATTCATATATTCATATATTCACCTTCTCACCACCATAAGTTGTTTCTCACCACCATACATTTTTTTGCCATCCACCACTAAAGTGTTTTTACCTGACCACTAAACTTTTTTTTTGTTTTCACCCTGACCACTAAACCTTTTTTTTGGACCCTGACCACCATAAATTTTTTTACTAAAATGAATCAAAAAAATCATCAGTCAGATCGTTTGAAGTTAATATCCTGGAGATTTCAAAGTCATATTTTTTAACCAAGAAACTCTTCCCACAATAACTCAAAGATCTGACTCAATTTTAAATTTGGCCACGGCAGTTGGTTCTATAACATTGTCCACTATAGAAGTAGACAAGTACCGTTGAGCAGTGCGAGCTTTAGGAATTGAACTTTGCACCTCCATCAAATCTTCCAGGGAGGAGAATTTGGCTTGAGCCATTGAAATCTCCTTTCTTTCCAAATCAACAATAAAGTAAACTTGCTGAAGAAACACATTTCCCAAAGAAGCAATTGGTTTATAATTATCTGGGTCCGCAATCATAACTCCCAAATAACATAACCCATTTGATTCTAACACCAAGTTTTTCACGGGCACTTTTATCTTGATACCTGAAAATTCATACACTATATTACCCCTACTAGTGTTATATGCACAATCCACCTGATACACATTACTACCAGGTAAATATTGAGCCAGCATCAGTTCTACCAAGGCAAGAACCACGTTTTTGGGGAGTGCTTGGTTATGTATAGTGGTTTGGAACATTGCACCTATTGGTTGATTCAAAATAAGGATTTTTTGGTGGTCCGAACTTTCCAAATATATTTTATCAAGAACAATAGCCATTTCCACAATCTCATATGGTTTATATAAACTAATCATTGGAACTGTTTGTAATTTGCCAAGATATTTCCTATGATCAACTGCTCCAAAAAGAATCGACCCAGTACTAGAATCTGGGCCATTTAAAAGTAAAGAATAAGTCAATCTTTTAATATACCCTTCATTTTTTAAAGCCATGGGGAAGTTTGCATATTGTTCTCCACCACCACCAACACCACCACCACCAACACCATCACCACCTTGGGATTTCATCTTAGTTTGATCTAAAAGTCCTACGCCCAAAGTTCCAAAAACACGCAGGGCATTTTGCGCCACTCCAAATGTTAAATTCACCATTGTTTTCGATGTCCCCGCCAAATCGGACCCCCAAATCCCTTCAGCAAATGTTTCATCAATATACTTAATAGAGAAACGGGAGTTGGATGGGAGTTTTTTGAACGTTTTTGACTGGGCAAATTGGAACGTACCCCAAAATTCACAATTGGTTCTTCTTTTTGAGGTTTTGAAAAATGGATTTGGATCACGAGTTTTATTTTGTTCGGATCCATGAACCTTATAAACTCTATTAGTTACCGTAGAAATGAGACCCGGTGAGTTGTTTTTAACTTGTATGAGGTTCAGTTTTTTGAGGTTCAGTTTTTTAAGATTCAGTTTTTCAAGATTCAGTGAATTCTTAGGTCTGAAGTCTGCAAAATCCCGTTTGGACCTTACTTCTTCGTTTCTATAATGTTGGCAATTCACTCGGTGGCCCATCACCCAAGTATCCGCACTGTGTAGAGCTATAGCTACCTTGACTCTTTCTCCCCGAGATCCCAAGTAAAGTTCAGTCGAATATATGTCTTCTATTTGAGCAAGTGGAAGAGTCCCCGACCCTTCTTGTTTTTTTTTCAAACCACCATCATCATTTTTTTTGTTCAAGTTAGGATCACCATTTTTGTTCCAGTTAGAATCACCATTTTTGTTCAAGTTAGAATCACCATTTTTTTTGTTCCACTTAGGATTACCATTTCCCTTGTTCAAGTGTGAACCACCAAATTGTCTTATCAGTTGGATCAAAAACCCATCTTCATGATGATCTCCTTTAGAAATGGATAAATTCATTTTGAACCCCTTTTGTTGGTTTCTTAAAGGTTCATGAATAGACGATAATACTGAAGCTGAGACACTTACCATTAATGGTAAAAGGGAAAGGTATTTTGTTAACATTGTTGATGAGAAAGAAATTCATAGGATTCCAAAGCTTTTATATTGATGAAAAACATTTCTGTGAAACAACAGGTGAAATAAAAGTCTATAGGAACCAGAATGACCTTGACCTTGACCTTGAAACCGCGGGTTCAAAGTTACTTTTTGAGACCTCGATTCAAAGCTTCATTAAGCTTCAAGGAGCGGTCAAAAAGTCTCCTTCAATAGACTTCTGAGTAAATAGACTTTTGAATCAATGACTTTGAATGTGTGACATCTCAGTCAATACTGACATATGAAGCCATACTGACATATTAAGTTATACTGGCATATGAAGTTATACTGGCATATGAAGTCATATTAACATCTGAAGTTATACTGGCATCTGGATCACAATCACCTTAGAATCAACACTGATGTCGGAAGCAGAAATGACTCCTCAATTATACACTTCTAAATCAATGACTTCTAAATCAATGACTTCTCAATGAATAAAGTTCTAAACCAATGACTTCAAATCAATGACTTCTCAATCAATGACTTCTGAATCAATGACTTCTTAATAAATAAAGTTCTAAACCAATGACTTCAAATTAATGACTTCTCAATCACTGACATCTGGCAAGTGTAGGCGTCATACACGGAATTCTGTCAATAACCAAGCACATCCAGTCAATTTTTCATACTCATTCAACCTGATTCAAACAAACCTTCAGGTTTAAGGTTTTGGAATATATCGGTTTCTTCATTCTTTCATTCATTCATGAATGGAAGTTGGTGTTTGAAACATTACACCTTTTGGTTTAAAAGACTATGCGAAGGGGGGGGTCCCAAAACATTTTGTTGTGAGTAATTCTTTGATACCCTTCTATACTATGTACTCTATACTATGTGTTCTATACTATGTACTCTATACTATGTGTTCTATACTATGTACTCTATACTATGTGTTCTATACTATGTGTTCTATACTATGTACTCTATACTATGTACTCTATACTATGTGTTGTATACTATGTACTCTATACTATGTACTCTATACTATGTACTCTATACTATGTGTTCTATACTATGTACTCTATACTATGTACTCTATACTATGTGTTCTATATTATGTGTTCTATACTATGTGTTCTATACTATGTGTTCTATACTATGTACTCTGTACTATGTACTCTATACTATGTGTGCTAATCAAAAATAAAACACTTGTATTAGTAATATCAATAGTAGTAGTAGTAGTAGTAGTAGTACACTGACTGTATTAGTACAGTGCTTTTTAAAACTATTCAAACCAGCCTGGCTCTTCTAATGAACATTGGTGTGAATTTCAATTCGTCATTCAGTATATGTAATGAAACCGGGATATTTAAATTGTACCCTTCTTTAATAATTATCCAAGAATTATCAAAGAATTATCAAAGAATCATCAAAGAATCATCAAAGAATTACTGAAGAATGATATATAATGATACATGCCGTGAAAAGATGATGACTACCGCGGGAATATGTGAGCCTCTGCTGATATTTACCAGTCATCTAAACAGCTAACTAAACAGCCACCTAAACCGCGCGCCTTCCCTAAGATCTAGTATATATGCAACCCAGATGCCTCCGTATGAGGAATCATCAACTAATACAGATCACTTAGTACAAACGTTACAACAAGAATCTAACACTAGCGACTTAACAAATGGTAATGACCAAGGTGAAAAAAAAATATTTATACCATTCCTATCGAAACAGTTATTACTCGTTGAAAAAACATTCGTCATTAAACAAATACACCAGCAAGAAATAATGTTATGATTTAATTTCTTACCAGAATACGAAAATTGAAGTCAACAAATATCCAAGAAAGACCGCCTGCGTGAAAAGATAAGGAGTCATGAAATTTACAAGCAAAATCGACGAGACGTACGATTCAAAATTGAGATGTACGATTCAAAATCGACGAGACGTACGACTCCCAAAGAGGAGAGAGAATGATGAATATCCTATTTACAAACAATACTTCCAAAGATCCTTACAACCTATAGAGAAATTAATCCAATACTTCCATACAACCTTACAACCTTACAATCTGTAGAGAAATTAATCCAAGTCATTGGTGAACATCAGTACCACTACACTAATTAATTATATCGGTGGGTCTGATGTGAGGAGACATGTTGGTATATTATATCCTCCCTCGGTTGATGTATATTTTTTTTGACGGTATTATAAAATGGGGTGCCTTCACATGACCAAAGTCACATGAGTGATTCCCTCTAAAGGTTTGTCTCCAATATCTGTAACCTTAGTAACTCAGTAGATCTCTCTCGCTAAAACATTGATGAATGTGTCCAAGGTTAATTTTCAAAATTAACAGGATCAACAAACATACTACAACAGGGGGATCAACAAACATACTGCTTGTCACGATTCTATATCTCACGATATGAATTCAGAGGTTTGATGTGCTTAGATCCCGTCGACCTTGACCGTCATGATTCAAGTTCAAACATAACTGATTACTTAAGACGAGAAAAAGTCAAATTATTATTATTATGGAAGCAGAAAGAACATGCTCATATTATTATCGCTAAAGATCTATTTACTATTATTATTATCGCTAAAGATCCATTTACTATTATTATTATTGCTAAAGATCTATTTACTATTATTATTATTGCTAAAGACACATTTATTGTATCATCACAGAGATGCAAATTATTGAAGGATTTACGAGAGTTGAAAGAACATCCTCCATCAGTATAAATTGAAAAGGAAAACCATCCATAACCTTTGACAAAGCCATTAGAAGCTTATAACCCAAGCCTTCTCTCTGGTTAATCCATTTCCAAGGTTATTGAAAGCTATAAAAAAAAAAGAAAACTCTTTCCAGAACTTATTCCAATGTCTTCACATTCTTTACGTTACCGTTTCCATATCCAAGTACTAGAATTTTAACCAGTTTCCCTTTCCCTCCCTAAAACAAAAAAAAATTGTTTCATTAACAGCTATGCTTGGAGGTTATGTTTCATTAACAGCTATGCTTGAAGGTTAGGATCGACTTACCCATGTTCATTTACTGTTGACATGGAACCTTTCCCCACTTCAGTCTTCAAAATTCCCATTTGAATATATATTTGCTACTGCCACCAAGATCTGCACTAGAGGCGACTAGAGGCGGTTCCACTCGATTTCACAACCAAGCTTCTACACCACCTCCACGCCTGCCTACTCACTTTTTCAAAGAAAAAAGTGGTAAAGTATAAGTATCACGCTTAGCGCCATCCATTTTCAGGGCTAGTTTTATTCGGCCGGTGAGTTGTTACACACTCCTTAGCGGATTCCGACTTCCATGGCCACCGTCCGGCTGTCTAGATGAACCTAACACCTTTTGCGGTGTCTGATTAGCGTGAATTCTGGCACTTTAACTTTACGCTTCAACTTGGATTTCAGTATATACAATATACAGGGATACGTAAGTTGTGCCTTACTAGACCAAAGTTTCTAGCTCTGGGCCACTGCCCCTTTTTATGCTCTTCTGGTCGTCAAAGTTCGGTACGGTCCTATTGTTCTGGTTCCACGCAGCCCTATTGTTCTATAATAGTCTGCAGTTCCCATTCATCTTGGACACGTCCGTATCTCATTTGTCTGCATATAACAAATCCACGAAGTACCTTGCATCGGTACACGCTAGGTACTCGTTGACATTACGTTCGATTCATCTCGCATCGCCAGTTCTGCTTACCAAAAATGGCCCACTAAAAGCTCTACATTCGTGAAAATGTTCAATAAAGTAACATCTTCTTCTTACATATTTAAAGTTTGAGAATATGCTAAGGCTAATTTGGCCCCCGAGACATCTAATCATTCATGCGAATACAGGCTTAACGTCCCAGGTCGCATAATAATTCTAACATTTGATATAAAGGATTGGTTTATTTAAATATGATTTTGATAGTATAATTTGAAGCCATTTATTAAGTTGAACTGTTTGATATTGTCTTTTTGGATTGAATCGGGATTGAGCCAGGATTGAACCATTTATGGCGTTGGTTTGAATGGTTGGTTTTAGAAATATACTGTGTGTACCTTCAGATCAAGGGGGGGGTGCGAAACCAGTATTAACCTTCAATAAAGTTAAGTGTGTGATTTCCGCGCTACCTTAAATAATGTACAGTGCTCTTTAAAACTATTCAAATCTACGTGACAATATTTTTTAAACCAAGAAGGAACCAACAAGACAAAATGGTTCAAAGCAACAAGACAAAATGCTTGAAACCACAATAGCAAAATTAAACAAACCAAAATTAAACAAACCAAAATTAAACAAACCTGAGAAAAAATAAAGATAAAACAAATCATCTTGGAAAATAGTTAATGACATAACAGATTTTCTTTTTGCAACGAATTTTGGTAAACAAGATTTGAAATAGACTTGGGACTGTGTTTCATAGAGGGCGCATTCGTGACGCCAAAATTCAATCCATACTACTCGTTTCCTTATCATGTCAGCAAACGAATTCTACAGCTTCGGCGATAAGGGCGAAAGAAATAATCTTGACAACGTGGAATCTCATCTTCTGAATCAATCCCAGCAAAATGGCGACCAACAGGACGGCGACAGATCGCTCCTTACATCAGCCATTGGTGCTGCAATGGGTGGTGGAGGTAGTCACCACAAATAACTGAGTGGTATCGAGGGCATGATTGGCCATGCCATTGTGGGTCAATTGACTGGAAAACATGGTAGCAGCAACCATGGCAACAACCACGGAAATAACTACGGAAAGCCAATAATGGTCACCTTAGCACTGGCCGTATTGATCATTTGGTCACGGTTACTCTTGAGCAATTGCTTATTGGCAAAAATGGAAGGCTCGTATAAACCATCTAACTTACGTTCCAAGTCCTGGAACACCTCCAGGTTGGATTCGTCCTTAGAAAGGTTCTTCCCATTAAACGATTTGTTGAAGAATCCCAACAGGCGCAAATCTTCTCCCAGTACGGGCTTAGCAAACAACAAAGCCTCTGCGGACAAACCAAACTTAAACAAACCAATACTTCAATAAGTTTTCTACCCCTTCATATAGTCTTTCAAACCAAATGACATACTATACTGTCATACTATACTGTCATACTATACTGTCATGCTATACTGTCATGCTATACTGGCAAATATTGGAAATGAAATAGTGCTGGAATCGTTTATATGGTGTAAAAGTAATAAAGTGGTATGGACATTTGGTGTGCATGGCGTTCCGTCGTCAATTATGATGGCCCTTTCTTTAGAAGTAATCATCACCATTTTGTTCTGATAAAGAGTTTTTTAAGGCCACATTTCTCTTCAATAAATATATATAAACCACACTAGTTTCTTTTTCTGAGAAGACATCAACGAAAACAATAGATAACTTAATATTTAAAGCTCAACAAGAATCTAATATTTTAACCACGATGTGTGTTTCAAACCAAATAACATAGTGTTTCAAACCAAATGACATAATGTTTCAAACATCAACTTTCAATAGAATTCAATCTTCTGAAATTTTAAGTCTGGATACTGGGTGTAGAGCTTCTCCTGCTCCTTGTACTTGGCCTTCCAGTCATCTTTCTGCTCTTTGGCTAAGCTGGTTTCAAGTACTGATACTTTTTCTTTTATGTCGGTCACGTGACCCATGAATTGCTCGATGCTTTTAAACTTGTGTTTCTGCAATTAATCTTCCACCTCGACCAGACCAATTTCAAAAGTGCTTCCTGGTTCTTCTCTGCGTATGTTCATAGAGATGCCTCAAGCTTGGTATTGCTGGCCACAAGGCTTTTGATTTTTCTCATTGAGTTTCAATTGAATGTTTTTGAAGATCACTGTACTTTGGACCTGGGTTGGATGCAGACCAACTGGGGTTGTGCTATGTGTAGGTACAGTACACCCCAAACAACGAAAACCAGTTCATTCGAACTCCAAATATAGGACATTATAATATGAAGCAATCCTTTAGTTTAAAGGGTGCAGAATAATGCATTCTTATGAAGGTTGGTGGGAAACATTATGCCATTTGCTTTAAAAGACTGTACGAAGGGGTACGAAGGGGTACAATTCTTTTTGCCATTCTGGTTTGAATAGTTTTGGAAATCAATGTAGTAGTGCAGTGGCCATAAACATAGTGGTGGTCCATAGTGGTCATGATCAATCGTAGTGATAATCCATAGTGGTGATCCATAGTGATAATCCATAGCAGTCATAATCAATAGTAGTGATGATCCATAGCAGTCATAATCAATAGTAGTGATAATCAATAGTAGTGATAATCCATAGTCATAAACATAGCAGTCATAAACATAGCAGTCATAAACATAGCAGTCATAAACATAGCAGTCATAGCAATAAAGACAGTAAAGATAAACCAGGCCCAATATCTATACTTCTTCATGGCATTATCAAAGTAGACGGGGAGGGAGTAGGCGGGGAGGGAGTAGGAAGGTTTATGTAGTTTCACCTGCATATTACTGCCTCTCTCCAAATAAACTATCTGCATCAAAACAAAGACATGGTCCATCACCACTACAAAATCCACATCCTCTTCTGCTTCGGGGTTTAGAATAAACTGCAAAAGTATCTTCATCTTTTGGCCGGTCAAAATCAAGTCGTGATCTTTCTTCCTCTTTAAATCTCTCATCTTCTCTTGGGAACATATCACTATCCTTAATAATATCCACATCAATCACGTCATCTTCTTGATCAAAAGCATTAAGGTTCATTGGCCGTAGTAGACTTGGAGTGAAGTTTGTTTTTGAAGTTAATATTTTGCCTGTTTGGGTTTCAGATTTGGGACTTTGGGTATTTAATTTTGATGTCCGGTGTTGTGTACTCCTTAGCTGTGGCTTGTGTGCAGTCTCGTATTCTTTTTTAAGTCGAAGTTGATGTTTAATCTGTTGTTGCAAGTTCCCATCGCCTGCTTCATTGACATATTTTTTGGTCACACTATGGATGACCTTGGATTGTGTGGTCAAATGGGCCAAAAACTTGTCTAAATCCCGAACATTGTGAATATGATCAAGATGATCTGGAGATGTATGAACTTGCCTCATTGGGACAGGTTCCTGATTAAGAGCATCGAAAGTAATGACTCCACTTTGGGCCAATTTCAATTCGTGAATATGATTGGTCAATACCTCGATATAGTTCTGCACAAGCTCCTGTTCTTTAAGACGGGCTAGAAGGGTTTTCTGGAGCCGCGTAACTTCCTGCTGTACAGGTGTTCCCGTTGGGGTATCTTCTGGATAAGTATTGGAAATAGAAGTTTGATCTATTCGGTTTTTAAAGCCCGGAACACCGGTACCTCCAATACCTCCTGTACTTCCTGTAATTCCTGTTATTCCTGTACCTCCTGTAATTCCAACACCCGTACCTCCGACAATCCCCGAACCGGCCGAGGTTCCCGAGATCACTGAAGTTGTCAGTTTTGAAGTTGTCATTGATGTCCCCAAATTGGATCCCGAGACTGATCCCGAGACTGGTCCCGAGACTGATCCTGGAGCGGATCTCGGAGCCGACGCGGACCCCGACACCGGCACCGACCCCGGGCTCATTACCCCCGATCCCGATCCTCCTGATCTCTGCATTGATATCGCCGTTTCCTTCATTATAGGTTTTCGGCCCGGCCGAGGCCTAGGCGGAAGCACCCACTGTCTCAGTGTATTAATATTGGACTTGTCATCGGTTAAAATGGTAGTAACACTTTTTAGCGGGTCATATTTCGGGTCAAACGACAGTTTGCTCGGAGACTGACCTTTTATAGGTTTCGGCTTGATTGCCACTGCCGGCTGGATCTTGGCATATTTATTTTCGTACCGTTTCTCCGACATTTGGCGTAGTATGGCGGGTATTTCGGGTATATGTAGGGTGATGTATTTTAGAGGTGTTTCAAATGTGTTTTAAGTGTGTTTCAGATGTGTTTCAAGTGTGTTTCAGATTTATATGTTGTTTCAAATGGGTATGCGGTATGTTTCAAATGTGTATGGTATGTTTTGCTGTTGGATGTAGGTAGTTTAGTAGTCTAAGAGATCTAATGCTAGAAGGTTCAGTGGGGGTGGTGCGAAATGAGAACAGAAATTACCCGATCCGGTAATTGCCGTGCGGCCCCGACCCCATCTCCTACATTCGCGTCTCACCACCCACACTCCACGCTTCCCGCACTCTATGCAGGTTTAAATCTACTATATACACTTCTGTCATAATACGCACTAACAACACACCTTTCAAAATACGCACTACACACTACAACACAATACAACACACTACAACACACTACAATACATTTAATACTACATTATGTCCGTATCTGAAACACGGCGGAAACAGTTCTCGCAACTCAATGAACAAGCAGCCATTCTCCTGTCGAACCTTATGGAGTTTGATCTGCTCGTTAAGGATCTCTGCACGCAGTATGACTCCATCCAACAGTTGGGTGTAATGCACGGGTCACTTTTTATGGCTAGCCATCAGGTTTTCGGTAATAACTATAATGGGAATAATGGTGATCCAAAATCACAAACTTAGAAATGGTTGTGTTGGACTTTGGGTGTGAATATGATTGATGAGTATAAGCGCCAAACAACTGAACACGTTCTGGAATTTATTACCTCGCATAAAACTAATTTGAAACTAATGTGAAACTAATGTGAAACTGATGTGAAACTGACCTGAAACTAACCTGAAACTAACCTGAAACTCGTCTGAAACGGCCTAAAACTGGACTGATGTGAAACTAATGTGAAACATATCTGAAACTGAGTTCAAATGGGAATGAAATTGATGTGAAAGTTATTTGAAACAGACCTGAAACATTAAACAGATCTTAAATGACCTTAAATTGATGTGAAACTCGACTGAAACGGATCTGATTCTGATCTAATACTGAACTGATACTGAGTGAAAGTTCAACTTCCTAAAGGTTTTCGAAAGGCAAAATCGGACTCTCATAAACAAGACTTGCGATCTTATTGGTCAGTCCTCCATGCCTTGATTCTTTTGGTCTGAAGCTTCTCGCATGGTTGCGTTTATTCTTAACCATCCACCAAAAGTGCTGTTGAATCAGAAAGTTCCCATTGACATGTGGTACTCTAGACCCATGCTACGTTCACGTCTTACCCTTTACACTTCACCCTTCGATTGTGGTGCCCTTGTTATGAAGCCTCCGGCTTTGATCATCCATCAATTCTGTGATAAACTTGGCCCTCGACCGATCTGAAACTGAGGTGAAACTGATCTGAAGCGGACCCTCAACAGTCCTGAAACTCAGCTGAAACTCAGCTAAAAGTTATCTGCAACTCATTTGAAATAGAGTTGAAAGAGATGTGAAAGAGATGTGAAAGAGATTTGAAACGGTCCTTAAATGGGCCTTAAAGGCCTTAAATGGTCCTTGAATAGTCCTTAAATGGACCTGGAATTGATCTGAAACTGATGTCAAACTGATCTGAGGTGAATCTGAGTTGAATAATTCCTGGATCTGACCCCAAACAGTTTTGAAATAGTCCTGAAACATTTCTCGATCATATGTGAGATATACTCAAAACAGGTTTGAAATAAACTTGAAACATTCATGATACTGATCTGAAACTTACCTGAAACTGATGTGAATTAGGTTGAAAACCCCCTCTGAAGCTCGCTTGAAATAGATCTGATACTAGACTGAAACAGTGAAATAGACTTTGCATTTATTTAAAAGCAATCTGAAGCTGGTCTCGATTTGGCCTCGATTTGACATCGATTTGACTGCGATTTGGCCTTGATTGGGCCTGATTTGACCTCGATTTGACCTCGATTAAACTCGATTAAACTCGATTTGACTTTAATAATTTATTCCAATAACCTATCTTGTGACACCAACATGGATAGTTCATGGTCGTCCAGATACCATTTCGCTTGGACCACACATAGACCATACCCCTATATCTACATCACACATTCATATGTCAGGGTGATTTTGTATCTGTTATCAATGTGAATTGTTTGTACACAGGAAATACACTGTACAAGACTGTATGAGTCCCTAGTCTATGTATTACTTGTCTATACCACTACTGTTTACATACTACTCTACTATACAACTCTGTTACATACTATACTACTATACTACTATACTACTCTACTCTACTACTATTCTACTGTACTACTCTGGTCTACTACTCTACTGTACTACTCTACTCTACTCTACTATTATTCTAGTGTACTATACAACATACTACTTTCTATACTCTACTGACTCTACTGGCTCTACTGGCTCTACTGGCTCTACTAACTCTACTGACTCTACTGACTCTACTGGCTCTACTGACTCTACTGGCTGTGATGTGTCTAAACAATATTAACCTATTATACTACTAAATTCTGACCATCACTTTTATACCTGCTGAATACATATATTTTGATGGTAGACCCATAATTCTCATCAATTTTAGCAATGGAATATGCTATCGACCATATGACACTATATACTTTAACACCAACATCAACTCTCAACTCTCAACTCCAACACCAACTCACCAATCAAAAAAACGTCAACTCACCAATCAAGAAAACGTCAACTCACCAACTCCAACTTACCAACTCAACGACTCTCTGATTAAATACCCAAACACTCACAGTATTTTGTTCTTTCGGAGGGTATTTCTATACCTTGATTCCTCAGTCAATGTAATACTCTTTCCCATAGACAAAACAAGCAAAGAGGTATGGGAAATGGTGATCCAAGTTCATACCAAAATTCTTGGGGAATACATGGATATATATATATGGATGAACCATTGCTTCAAGTCTGTAAGTCCATGGCTTCAAGTACATAAGTCCATAGCTTCTGGTACATAAGTCCATAGCTTCTAGTACATAATTCCATTGCTTCTAGTCTGTGAATCCATGGCTTCAAGTACATAAGTCCATTGCTTCTAGTCTGTGAATCCATGGCTTTTAGTCCTGAGTCCATTGCTTCTAGTCCTGAGTCCATGGCTTCAAGTACATAAGTCCATGAAACAAATCGTATATCTCCCATTATGCCATTTTGACTGTTGATGAAACCCAACTCAACCTACTCCTTGTCCGCGTTTAAGGCCCTCTGATCAGCCACCTTTTGCCGGTAAATCTTTTGCTTCAACTTCTTATCAGCAATCATAAGGTCGCGCTCTTGATCCAAATACTCTAATGTTTGGTATTTCCGCACACACGCTTGCGACTCCTTATTGATTTGATCACAATTCTTCATGGCGTCAATAGGACTATCATATGAGTTGGAACATGCCACATAAAGTTTGATGAGCTCGTCACACCGTGCAAAGGTCTTTTTTCTCCACCGCTCAAAACACACTTGTTCCTCCTTGGGCGTTAGGATCCATGCGGGGAGGTTAGGGTTGGTAGGGAGCTCCTTGTTGTCGTAAGGTTTTTGACTCATGTTGAGTATGGAAAGATAGGGGTGCGTAAAAGAAGGCGTGAAAAGGCTATCTTGAGTGGTGCACGGGTGTAAAGAAGGGAAGGGTTGGGAAAGATTCGCATGTTTATATGTAGGAATCGTGTTTATATGTAGGATTTCCTGCATCATCCAAACAACAACAAACATCAAACAACTTTGAAACAACTTTGAAACAACTTTGAAACATCCTTGAAACATCCTTGAAACATCCCTGAAACATCCCTGGAACTTTAAAACACCCTGAAACACTTCTGAAACACCCCTCAAACATCATGCTTGATGAACCACCTCATAGTCTCATCCAATCTGCAATTGAAGGGTTTGAAACTCAACCAGATCTACTTAGCTTGGAGAGAATCGGTCACATGCAAACACAACTCTCCGAAGTTAGGGCCCAGAAACTCCATAAGCTCGAGGCAGAAGTCGTTGAGCTTGAGGCCAAACTAACGCTAATATCCAATGAACTCAAAGTGCTCCGAATGCCAAGCAGTACGATTCTTGAAACCGTTGGACCACTGGCCAATTTTGCCCCCTCCGATTTCGAAGACGTATTCAAACTCCTTAATACTAAATCCGTCGAATTGGATACAGAAAAAGTGGCCTTGGCAAAACAACTCACGGAACTCGAAAGTTGTATTAATCAAATGAGTATGGTGAAAGTCAAGTTGGTGCGACAAAAAGAAGAATATGAACACCAAAAAGAACAAGCACTCGCAGCTAACGTGGCCAGCAACCTTAATACTACATCTATGAAAATTGCCCTTTTCAATAAGTTGGGCGTGCACATAGAACCCCATGCTGGTAGGGATAAGGTGATGATTTTTGACCGTGCTACTGATGCTGCTAGTTTATTAGAGATTGATCCGAAGTATTCAGATTATTTCATTAGTAATTATATCTGGGATCATTTGGGGAGTGAAAGAAAGGAGAAAGATTATTAGTTTGGGGTTTTTAAAGGTTTTTGAAAGGTTTTGGATGGTTTTTGGACAGGTTTTGACGGTTTTTGACGGTTTCTCGACGGTTTTTGACGCGTTTGGACGGTATTGGACGGTTTAGGAGCTTTCTGAACGTTTTCTGAACATTCTTTAAGGTTTCTTAAGGTTCTTGAAGGTTTTTGGGGTGGTTTTGGGGGTTTCTGAAAGGACTTTCACCAGATTACCAAGTCAATTATCATGCAATCACATGACCATCAAGCTCAAAGGATATAACCATATCACCCCCAAGTCACACTCTTTGGGTGGCAAATCACATCAAGTATGGTGAATCAGTACGGTCCAGAAACCATTCTGATTGGTCAGCTATCATCATTTACTCAAACTATATTCAGGCTTAGGTCAGAAATGAGTCACAAAGAGTTTGTTCAAGTCGTTAAAAGTCGAGTTGAATCAGTCAGAAAACGAGTTGAAACGTTAAGGAACGGGCCACAGAAAGAATCTGTGGTTAAGGAATATATTTAAGCCGTTAAAAAGGAGTTCAAAAAACCAAGTTCAAATTGTTAACTACAAGGTCAAATGGTTAAGGACGAGTTTAAACGTCAATAAGGAGTGTCAAAATGTCAATGAACGATTTTAAAGATTAAGAAACGGGTTAGAGGACCTGTGGTTAAGAAATATGTTCAAGACGTCAAAACCTCAAGTTCAAATGGTCAATCCCCCAGTTCAAATGGTCAATCCCCCAGTTCAAATGGTCAAAAACGGGCTAAAGAATCTGTTCAAATGGTCAAGAACGAGTTCAAAACGTTGATGGAAGAGGTTAACCATTAATGAGTTGGTTAGAGAATCTATTTAAATGGTTAAAAAACTGGTTCTAACAGATTGGAAACGAGCACAAGAACCTAAGGCTAAGAAATTTGTGCTTCTAGACACGAAAATTGGACTCTCATGACTTCGGAAATTCAGTACCTCGTGGATGCCAATGAGATCCAAAAGTCTCTTGAGCATAGCACTTTGCTAGAAAGTGTCATTAAACAAAGAGAAGTGGCAGCTGAACAGGCGAGAGTGCTTACAGAGAATGTGGGTTAATCAGCACAGCAGAAACTCCAGGTTTTGTGAGGTATACGGTGCTTACTTGTCTAGACTTGACAGTGACCGGAGATTGGCCGATCACTACATTGGGAAAACGCATTTGAGCGTAGATCAAATGAGGGAGACCTACGAGATGTACAATAAGGATACAGAAGAATTGGGCAAATTTATAGTCCTTGGTAATTTTGGAAAGGGGCCTGAAACAAAGACTGAAACAAAAGGATCAAAAATAAAAGGATCAAAAATAAAAGGATCAAAAATAAAAGGATCAAAAATAAAAGGATCAAAAATAAAAGGATCAAAAATAAAAGGATCAAAAATAAAAGGATCAAAAATAAAAGGATCAAAAATAAAAGGATCAAAAATAAAAGGATCAAAAATAAAAGGATCAAAAATAAAAGGATCAAAAATAAAAGGATCAAAAATAAAAGGATCAAAAATAAAAGGATCAAAAATAAAAGGATCAAAAATAAAAGGATCAAAAATAAAAGGATCAAAAATAAAAGGATCAAAAATAAAAGGATCAAAAATAAAAGGATCAAAAATAAAAGGATCAAAAATAAAAGGATCAAAAATAAAAGGATCAAAAATAAAAGGATCAAAAATAAAAGGATCAAAAATAAAAGGATCAAAAATAAAAGGATCAAAAATAAAAGGATCAAAAATAAAAGGATCAAAAATAAAAGGATCAAAAATAAAAGGATCAAAAATAAAAGGATCAAAAATAAAAGGATCAAAAATAAAAGGATCAAAAATAAAAGGATCAAAAATAAAAGGATCAAAAATAAAAGGATCAAAAATAAAAGGATCAAAAATAAAAGGATCAAAAATAAAAGGATCAAAAATAAAAGGATCAAAAATAAAAGGAGCAGGTGCAGGAACAAAACAAAAAGATTTGGATCAAATGGTTGATGGCATTTTGGTCATAGAAACAAATCCTGAGGCATGGTATCCGTTTGCTGAGGAATTCTTCCTTGGGCTCGAAATGCTTTCTACCATCTGTCATCTGTATCTCCGAGGGTGACATTAACGCAGCCAGCAACATCAACTTGGTCATGACCAGTAAAATGTTGCTTGCAGGAGTATCTCCCCACAGACTCTTGCTTTTACAGTGCAATACGGCATCATTACTCTGATATGCATGTCTTGAACACCCAAACTTCACTATGACCTCATGAATGACCTGATACCAAACACGAGGGGCCTGCTTCAATCCATAGAGACTTCCTTAATCTGAGGACTAGATGCTCCTTTCCTTGTTGAACATAACCATCTGGTTGTCTCATATAGATCTCTTAGAAGTAGTATGTAGTATAATAGTAAGATATTGAATTAATTTAACTTCAGATTTAAGATTTAAAAATTTAGATTTATGTGATACATTATTAAAATATAATTAGTTAAATGATTTAAACCACTTTTGATAGATTTAATTGGATTTCTGCTATATCCAAATTATGTGGGGTATAATAGTATGGACTATGGACTATGGACTATGGACTATGGACTATGGACTATATACTATATACTATATACTATGGACTATATACTATGGACTATGTACTATATACTATGGACTATATACTATGGACTATGGACTATGGACTATGGACTATATACTATGTACTATGTACTATGTACTATTTACTATGTACTATGGACTATGGACTATGGACTATGGACTATGGACTATGTACTATATACTATGTACTATGGACTATGGACTATGGACTATGGACTATATACTATGGACTATATACTATGGACTATGGACTATATACTATATACTATGGACTATATACTATGTACTATATACTATATACTATATACTATATACTATGGACTATATACTATGTACTATGGACTATGGACTATATACTATGGACTATATACTATGTACCATGTACTATGTACTATGGGAAGGGCCGGTCGTAACGTCCAGGAGTTCATTTGAAGCCTTTGCTTTTCTACTCAGTCATAAGGCAATGATAGAATCATAGTTTGGCTGCCAAGTTGTGATAAGTGAAGTTGTGATAAGTGAAGTTGTGATAAGTGAAGTTGTGGTGAGTGAAGTTGTGATAAGTGAAGTTGTGATAAGTAAAGTTATGGTAAGTGAAGTTGTGATAAGTGAAGTTATGGTAAGTGAAGTTATGGTAAGTGAAGTTATGGTAAGTGAAGTTATGGTAAGTGAAGTACTTGTCTCCAAATTGTAACATCCAGTAGTACGAGTCATAGAAGGTTCCTTGTATTCCTTGGTCCGGTACTGGTTTTGACCAGGTTCACGTGGACGAAAAAAAACTAACTTGGTTTCCGTTTCCGATGAAGTTTACGTTCAGGGTTGCTGTATAGGACCAGAGGATGGTTTGGAAAAAACCAAGAAAATCGGTTTTCCCGTTATGATTAAGGCCTTCGAAGGTGGTGGAGGTAAAAGTATCAGAAAAGTAGAAAATGATACTGACTGACTTCAAAACCTTATACCAGCAAGCTTAAGGATGAAATTTCAGGTTCTCCAATCTTTATCATGAAGCTAGCTGGAGATGTTAGACACTTGGAAGTTTAGTTGTTGGCCTTTCACACGTGGTCCATCTCAGCATTGCAAAGTTATATGACCATTACCATTGTCTTTTTTTTCAAGTACTTCTCAAAATATGATCAACATTTCATTATCACAATCTAATTGAATATGATCACAGGCCACTATTTACTACTACTTGGACTTGGTACTTTTGATTTGATTTACACTATACACTTCCACACTTCGTTATACCAAAAGCATTCATATCAGACTGTTTACACTAAATGCCATTTAAAGTACTCAGTTTATAATACACTTTATAATACACTTTCGTAATGTACAGTATATAATGTATACACGTGACTGACTGGTACATTCCACAAGTAGCTATGAGTCTGAAATGTTATGGAAAATAACAATACCTGTTGTATTTTCAAGTATGTAGTAGAATTATTGCATTATGACCCCTATGGTGAAGATGATACAGTATATAATGGTGGATTTGTCCTACTTAGCAATGACCAATGATTTAATAAAGGCCTATATAATACGAAATCGGTTTTCTATTTATCGAAAAAAAAAAAAAAACAAGCAAACTTCCGTATTCCGAAATAATCTTCTACTTACTCATAACGATGCTGAATATGGATCATCGATACGTTCAGTGGAGCTTCCACAGCTTAAAGGTATAGGTTTCGTTTGTTCTTGCATAACTGCACATCCAATGCAAATTGAGCTTTCTTTGTCAGCGGAATCAAACTCAGTTTATACGAGGTTACTCCTTTATATTATTCATTACTAAAAGTATTAGTCCTCTTGTCAGACGGTACTTAGTATTGTGCAACATGGCCGCGAATGACCGTGACCAGGGTTGTTGACCGTTAGAATATACCAACTGATATATCGGAACGGATATATGATTGGACTGCAATAACTCTCTCAATTGAGGGACTGAGGTAATCAGGTCTGACATATTATCTTTGACTCTATTGCTTATGTTTGGTAGTGAGTTCGTAATCTCTGTATTGCAATCGATACCACTCAAAATAGAGCGGGATCTTCTCTATATATATACGTCCACCGAGCTCCTAAACCGAGCTCCCTCATCTACATTGTCTTCTCCAAGACAATGTCCACCGTTAGACGAGAGCTAGACGAGAGCCCAACGAGGCTCAGCTCCAGCGTTTCCTTGTTCCAACAATATCTAACATTGTTTCATCTGGATCTTCACATGGACATGCAGTACTCGCACATATGCAACACTCTCATGCTCATCAGTCACGTCGCATGTTCCAATAAGGGTCTCCTGCAGTAATACTCAGTCAAAGGACCTAAAGACGATACAATTGGTTTTTTTTTTGGTTCATGGTGTTTTTCAAACAGTCTTAAATATAATATTTAGTGGTATGTTCTATAGTAGCTGGAGAGTGTGTTTTATATGAATGTGAATACACAGGATCACATTGGATGTACCAAACGCTGATCACTGAGGGGCCCCAATTCTTTTGTTTCTCTTTGCTCTAATAAACCTAAAGTCAAATCAGTCGTTTTTTCTTTGTCTTTCTTTCTTTCTTTCTTTCTTTGTTTGTTTGTTTGTTTGTCTGTTTGTTTGTTTGTTTGTTTGTCACCTTCTGATATATACATTTTTTTAATATAAGCCATGAGTCATTCCCCCCTTGACTTCTGTTCTTCTGGTGCATATAAAAGGCCTCGTTCGGAACTAAAATTGCATTGTTTGAAAGAGATTGTTCCGTTCAATGAAGACACTAAAAGATCAATGAAGACACTAAAAGATCAATGAAGACACTAAAAGATCAATGAAGAAGCACATCATTGAAGAAGCACGCGTTACCATTGCAAACAATGATACTTTCCGTGAAATGGAAAATGTTGCTGTGAGATTGGGTAAGTTGGTTGGATACGTTTCTGCCGGTACTATGGAGTACTTGTACTCTTACTCGGAAGAAGTCGAGTTTAAATGTCAATGACTAGTGACAAAGAACGATTCAGAAGATTAAGAAACGGTTTAGAGGACCTGTGGTTTATAAATATGTTCAAATGGTCAACCCCCCAGTTCAAATGGTCAACCCCCAGTTCAAATGGTCAAGAAACCAATTTAAACGTTATGAAACGGGTTCAAACGGTCAAGAACGAGTTTAAACGGTCAAAAACGGGCTAAAGATCAAGAACGAGTTTAAACTATCAAGAACGAATTCAAAACGTTCGAGGCTGCGTTCCTCCTCACTCAATTTGCGCAAGCACTCACTCACCAGAAATAACTCCTATTCCGGATCCAATTGGCTACATGTGGGCGCCGTCCGGAGACTGACTCGTGTGGTGAACCTGGAAAGAGTGCTCAGGGTGAGGATTTTGAGAGTTGTGAAAGTGAGGTGTACAGTGTTATTCGAAACGATTCAGACCTACGCGAAAAACGATTCGGACCAAGAAAACAAAATGATTCAGACCACACTAGCAAAATTCAACAATCCAATAATTCACAAAGTTTTGTTTCGTACCTCTTAGCACATCCTTACAAAGCAAAAAGCGTAATGCTTCACACCAACTTTCATTGGATTCCAATACTCTGAAATCTTAAATCTGAAGGATTGCCTAATATATGTACTGCATTTCGGAGTCTTGCAGTACGAAATAAAACTGAACTGGTTTTATG
This sequence comes from Metschnikowia matae var. maris, assembly GCA_002370695.1. NCBI lineage: Eukaryota > Fungi > Ascomycota > Pichiomycetes > Serinales > Metschnikowiaceae > Metschnikowia > Metschnikowia matae. The sequence continues at coordinate 32,503 of NKZH01002272.1, forward strand.
GTTATCCTGTATACAATATCTTGGGAGGGGCTATGTACAGTGTTATTCAAACCAATAATTCAATATGGTTCGTACCTATTCGCATAGACGTTCAAATCAAATGGCATAAAGGTTTACCCCAACGTTCATACATTGAAGAATTCAATATTGGAGGATTGCCTCATATGTACACCAAAGTTTAGGAGTCTTGCCATACCAATCAAGGGTCAGACCGAGACGGAACATGAACTGGTTTTCTTGTTTGGGGGGTTAAGTATATTGGTTTGTTTAATTTTGCTAGTTTGGTTTGAATGATTTTGGAACACACTGTAATTAGAGAATTATTGGTTTATTTAATTTTTTTACTGTGGTCCGAATCATTTTGTTTTCTTGGTCCGAATCATTCTGTCTTCTTGGTCTGAATGGTTTTGTCACGTAGGTCTGAATGGTTTTGTCGCACTGGTCCGAATCGTTTCGAATAACACTGTATTGGGATGTGTGCAGGATGCCACCAGCAATAAAATTTCAGTTGACATCAGTGGGCTGAGTCATGGCTGTGCAAAGAAATAATTAGATAGAATGAGGTCATGTTTTAGGAAGAAGAAGAAGAAGAAGAAGAAATTGATGAAAGGGGAAGAAATTATGTATGTAGGGGTGTACGGTCATGTGATTCCGGTCACGTGTACATAGCCTCTCCTAGTACATAGTCATAAATTTACATAGTAAGTAAGAAATTTTTTCATAGAAACAAACTAAAAATTACCAAAACACTAAAAATTACCAAAACTAAAGTTGATTTAACATTCTTATTCCACTATAACCTCTTAACCATTAAGGAGTTGGTTAGAGGATCTGTTCAAGTGGTTAAAAAACGGGTCCAAACGGATTGGAAATGGACTCAAGAACCTAAGGCTAAGAAATCTGTTCAAGTCGTTAAAAGTCGAGTTTAAATGTCAATGACGAGTGTCAAAGAAAGATTCAGACATTTAGCCACCTGGTCTGAATAGTTTTGAAAAGAACTGTACTCACGCATTGCAACCTTAGTCAACTACTCACACATTTCAATTCCATTCAACTAAGCCTTTTTAGATGAACCTGACTACTCCGTTAAACAACTTATTACGAAGACGCATCGGCCTTGCATCATCACAGGTTTCCATCCAAGAACTGAAATCTCCAAACCAATGCCGAAGTCTCTCGCTCTAGCGGACCTTTTTACTTCTAAGATTAATCACCGCTCGCTACTGTTCACTATCTCATAGGCATCTTTCAAGACGACCTCCCTCAAGATGACCTCCCTCAATAAAACCGTTTAACAGGTCCTTACACATAAACTTGGACTGAGCTCTCCTTTTCTATACCAGTTTTCGAACAACCTTGAAACAACATTAGCATCTTCATAGTTTTACCATAAACGAACATAAACTTCTCTCAATAACCACATGACATACTCGTCAGTAACTAGTAAACAAGAATGGAACAATGATGAAACAGTCATGAACAAATATGAAACAATGATGAAACAACTATCTGCCAAATTCATCATTAACAACCAGCACATATAAACAGCTATTGATTGGTTCATATGTAACTGCAAAACATCAATAAAGAAGATGAAACAGTCATGAAACAGTCATGAAACAATGAACAGTCATGAAACAATGAACAGTCATGAAACAGTCATAGAACAAAGATGAAACAAAGACGAAACAGCTTTACCAACTTGTAGATATACAAATATCAAAGGCAACAGGTTGCAACATTTTAACTGGGTGCATAAGGTAACGAATAGTTTCACTAACAAGAATCAGTATTTGAAGCTATCAAGTTCTGGGCCCTTCCATCATGAAATAGTCATGAAACAATAATGAACAGCGATGAAATAGCGATGGAACAGCCATGAAACACCCATGAAACACCCATGAAACACCCATGAAACACCCATGAAACACCCATGAAACACCCATGAAACAACCTAGATTAGTCATAATGAACAACCATGAAATAAGGTGACAGTTTGAGTCTTAGCAAACATATAGCAATGAAAAAGTCAGGAGATATGGAGAACTCTGAAACAACTCTGAAATAACTCTGAAACAATAATGCATCAGCACGTGACTGTTACTCTATTAACATTCTGTAGCTAGTTTGAGTTGAATAACGATGCACATTGACATTAAGAAACGACAATGCACAGCCGCAAAGACCTAGGAATAACCAGTCAGTGTTTCCGAATGGAACATGTATGAAACAGACATGAAACATACGTTTAACACGACTCATCTGTAACCATCAGTAACATCCTAGAACCAATTCACCATGAAACAGCCATGAAACAGCGATGGAACAGTCATAACCATCACGTGTTATTTTCTTTAGCCAACAAAAAATTAAACTGTATTTTTCACCTGTCACAAGCATCAAACAATGAAACAAGCATCAAACAATCATGAAACAGACATGAAACGACAATGAAATGACCACTACAAAGTCACCTTTAGCCAGTGTTAAGCAATAAGCAGTAGTAGTCAGTAGCCAATAGTACTAGCCAGTAGTAATTAGTACTAGTGACAAGCATTCAGTAGTATGACCTTTTCCATATGAAACAGTCTGAAACAGTCATGACATAGCCACCACATGTCAAAAGCTCCATATAAGTATGGAATATGATGGATACTTTCATCTGTAACAAGAACCAAGAAACGGTGAACTCACATGAACACAGTAAGCTGACTTTGACACAACAGTGAACCCATGAAACACTCATGAAACACAATGAACCAATGAATCTCATGAAACACTCATGAAACACTCATGAAACACTCATGGAACACTCATGAAACAAGTATGAAACAAGTATGAAACAAGAAGCAAACAAAGTGTGACAAGCTTAAAGCCCAACCAGGACATTCATGAAACAACATGAAACACAGTAAGACACCCATCAGCCATCTTGACACACTCATCAAACAGTGAATCAACAGTGAATCAACAGTGAATCAACCATGAAACACTCATGAAACACTCATGAAACACTCATGAAACAGTGAATCAACCATGAAACACTCATGAAACACTCATGAAACAGTGAATCAACCATGGAACACTCATGAAACACTCATGAAACACTCATGAAACACTCATGAAACACTCATGGAACACTCGTTAAACAAGTATGAAACAAGAAGCAAACAAAGTGTGACAAGTTTGAAAACCAGCCATGAACTTCATGCAACAACATGAAACACAGTAAGACACACATCAGCCAACCTTGAAACACTCATTTAACAGTGAATCAACAGTGAATCAACAGTCAATCAACCATGAAACACTCATGAAACAAGTATCAAACAATGAAACAATGAAACACTCATGAAACAAGTATCAAACAATGAAACAATGAAACACTGATGAAAAAATTCTGACCCAACGATCCAAGACATATCTGCAGTATTTCAAATTTCAAAAAACACACCAAACTCTATTCAAAGATTTCACCATTTCCTTGCTTCAATTCCATCAGGAGGCCGTGTATCAAATTTCTTATCCTTAGCTTCCTTCCAATTGGTTGTGAGCACCGTTCCATTGGATTCCACATAAGATTTCATCATGGCTCGACGTGTATCTTCATCCACATCTTTATATGGTTTTGCAAAGAAATCTTCTGGGTTTCCGTCAGTATCGTCTTCCTGCACATCGAACTTGGACCAATCAGTCTTTTTGCGAGATGAAGAAGGGTAAGCTGGAACAGATCCAGTTTCAGAAATCACATTTGAAACTGGTTCTTGTGCTTCTTCTAGACATGACCATTTGATGGGGATATCTTTAATGAGCACGATTTCAATTTTCTTGGTCAGGTCATAACAGTATATGAACTTTTCTTCGGAAGTATATCTCCGGCTAACTGATCAAACGAATAATTATATTCGGAATTTTCCGATGTAGTGAATGATATTGAAACTGATCGTTTGGTGAAGGTCACGTGCACAGCCTCCGATGAGATATTCGATGCATCAATCGTGATGGTCACTTGGTCTTTGCGCTCTGATACCATTCATCTCTGATTTTGGATTTGATGGGTGCTTGTCTGTTGAGGACATCCACTGAAGCCAGGACCAGACCGGGAACCAGACCAGAAACCAGACCGGAAACCAGACCGGAAACCAGACCGGGGGTCAGAGCTTCCACTGACGTTGCTTCGGAGGTTGCCTCGGATGTAGACACCGATGTGGGTTCTGATATAGCATCGGAGACACCAGCACCTAAAGGTTGACTCAAATTCTGGTCCAACCCTTCACCTAAAGTTTGACCTAAATTCTGACCCAAATTCTGACCCAAATTCTGCTCCAAAGTTTGACCTGAACTTTGACCTGAACTTTGACCCCAAAGTCGTGTCCTTCCCAAAACCTAACCCCAGTCCAATTTCACATTCAGAACCATCATCTACCCTTGAATTCCCATAATCAAGTCCATGCTTAACACAATCACGACGAGCCTTTTCAAGCCATATATCTAAAGCAGGCTCCGAGCTTTTAAACGTCTTGGCCCATTGGAAATTAATGTGAGCCTGCACATAGTGCTTTTCCAAATAATTCACCATTCCAAGCCTAAAATAAAAGCCTAAAATAACATATGGCTTTATCGGCCATTTTCCCTCGTTGTTCCAGAATCGTGAAACGCCTTGGAAATGTCTGCTTTGGCCGAATCATAGTCACAAAGCTTGGTATACGTCTAGGCTCGCTTTATAAGAGGCGCAAACGCCTGGGGAATTTGCTCCAAGGGCTTCTGTATACTTTGGCATGGCAGTGAGGAAGTCATTTGCTTTGGCGGCGGCGTCGCCTTGTCTGATCAGAACTTCAATGGGCATGTGTGGGAGACGTTTGGGGACAGTTTCAGGTGCGAGTTATATATGCGCATGGACTGTAGATAAGGAGCTATGGTACTGTATACAAGTGCTGAATTACTGCATATTCCTAACCCATACCTGCATACAACTATAAACCTGTATATAAGCAAGACCCGATCAATAACCCTAGATCTAATGCCATACTGTCAACTTATGAAGACTATTGTATTTAGTTAAGAATCAGTCATTATATGGATTCCTTTATATAAGGAGGTAACATCCAGAAACGGACACTTGACCTTGTTTCAGATTTATGGATAGTCTGTTACCAATTAGGCCATAACATCCATAACATCCATAACATCCATAACATCCATAACATCCTTATATCTATTAAATATAGTTTGATGACTCACACCATTGCTGATTACTCTATAGACGCAAATAGCTGCCGTGTGTGTGTGTGTGTGTGTGAATAATCGATGATCCTGCATATAGCTCAACACACCGTCTCTTCCCTGATCCAAAGAGCTTACCACGAAATTGACCAGTTGTAAACTAATCTGTAGACCTTTAAAAACATCCAAATCCATTTCCGGTAATTGTATTGGTTTCACCAGAGGACAGCAAGGAAACGACGGGGTAAAGGGAGGTACTGGTCATGTAAGCCGACCATTTGTAAGCTGACCCACATGATCAAAACCAACAGATAGGTGGTGATACACACTGGAAGAACAACAAACGTTCCTGCTGACTGGGAGATCAATCCCACAAAGAATGGAATAAGAGCTCCTCCGCTGGACCCAAATGCAGTCATTATTGTGAGCGACACGACCTGAATTTTCCGGGGAAGCATTGCTGAAACGGTAGTAATCAACATTGGGTATACTGGACCAATTGCGACACCAGTCAAGGAGGCAAAAACACCCAGCACAATATCATTAGGCACGAGCCACGTCAAAATCAAGCATGTAAATGTGAACACGGCGAGGATATTGACCGATCTCCGGGCTCCAAAGTGTTTATCAAGGGGTCTGGTCAAGCAAATCCTGCCTAGAGTTAACCCACCCCAAAATCCACTCAGCACGTATCCGTAGGAACCACTGGTGTGGCGATAATCCACCAAATACGACACTATCCAGCCTCCCAACGCCACTTCTGTACCCTGATAGCAAAACACATAAAGCGAGATCATCCATGTGAGTTTATTGGCTAATGCGAGCCGCATGGGAGTTTGGCCTTTCGTTGATGCTACAACGGTGGGGGTCAATGGTTCCGAAATCTTGGGTACACGAGTCAGTCCAGTGTCGAGTGCATGGGTCAGGCCAGTGCCCAGTGCACGGGTCAGGCCGGTATCAGGGGCACGGGAATGGGGGAGAATATCGCCGTCAAGGTCTCTATGACCATTTTGCAGTTCAAATGCCCGAGTGACATCTTCACGTAAGTGTTCCAACCCAATATCCTGTTCGGGCAGAGATGTACGGGTTGCAGATTCAACCCTGGTGACTGGTTCCAGATGAATAAGATGATCATTCTCCTCGGTATGATCCCAGGGCTTCAAATCGGTATCTGCCCCTTTATAAGCAACAAATAAAAAGATGAAGTTAAATAACATCAAGCCCAAGTTCACCATGTACACGTAATTCCAATGGATATTATGTTCGATCATCGTGGTGGCCACAAATGGTGACACCGTGGCGCCAAGCCCGTACCCACCATGAAAGAAGGAGAGGTACTTGGAACTTTTATCCAATTTCACCAAGAAAATGTTGACTTGGGCCAATACGACGGCAAGCCCGATACCTCCGAAAAAAAACCCAACCACAATAAGTGGGAATGGACCTCCACTGGCCACAATCGAGTACATAAGAATCGACAGGACACATCCGAGCGGAATGGACTTGTCCATACCAAACCAAGGCTTGATTTTATGAGAGAAAATCGCCACCAAAATGAATCCCGCGGCATTAGCCATCCAGATAAGCGACACCACCGAATATGAGATATTATAGTGGGCTTCGATTGTGGGAAGAAGTGCACCCGGAGCCGCATCAGAGAACCCACAGGAAAACGCCCAAAGGCAACCACCAATAATACGGTTCATATTCTTTTCGGGGAACCGAGATGTCATGATGCTGCCCTCGCTTGATTGTTGTTTGTATTGGGATTGTGATACGTGGTCGGCAGACTCCGAAGGCGTAATGTCGCTGCGTACCCCTGGGTAGTGGGACAACTGTGTAATGTCGTCATTTGAGGGGCGTGTAAGCACGATTGGGCGATTAGCTATGGGTCCCCTTAACGACTGGATGCGTTTGCCTATTAATTGGATCCCGCCAGACATTTTGTATATGGTAAGGAGAAGCTAAATCCGTAGGGAGTAGAATGGTGAAGAGTGGTACAGTATATGCAGGCAGTAGTCCAGTATTTTATAAAAAAAACAATCAGTAGTGTATATGATAGTCCAGTACTGTATATAGTGGTATTATACTGTATATAGCGGTCCAGGATTGTGGGGGAGTAGAGTAGATCAGTTTAGTATGGATACCCCAATATAATTTTGTAGGGAGTAGACTAATATTGTATGGAGGAGTGGGTGCCCCAATTAGGTGTTGTATATGAAATCAATTAGGGAGGTAGGGAGCTGAATTGGGGAATGAAGGGGTGGGTGGCAAAAAAAAAAAATTTCAAGGGCGAGGAGGGTGGATGGTGGTGGGGTTTATATAATAGTAGTGGGTGCAGGGGCATCGAGGCGTGCATATCAAATTGCATTGCGCGGGGTCTGCGTATGAGTCGTGAGTCGTACTTGGGTATCGTACCGCGGGCAGCCGCACTAATTTTGCGAGCTCATTTAAATTGCGTCAGACTAATTCCGACTCTAGTTGCGCTAATTGCGACAGTAATTGCGCTCAGTGTAGTCGGTGCTAATTGCGACAGTAATTGCGCTCAGTGTATAGTCGGTGCGAATTGCGAATTCCCCCCGACATTTCGAGATTGCGACATTTGTTGCCCGCAAAAACCGTCACGGTTTCCCCATTTACGATCATTAGTCATCACTTGGTCCATGTACGACTTACCACCAGCGCCGCATATCTACACCAGCTTCTACACCAGCTTCTACACCAGCTTCTACACCAACACCTACTTCCGATTAACTGAACGACAATCCAGGCTTGGGGGGATGTTAGACCCACCATGGGTAGCTTAATACTCATGTGGATGTTTAAACCCTGCACTGGTCGATCAGAACGACCTCCATTCCTTTATGTCGGACTAGTCTATATAAGGTACTATGGTTCCTCCTTGAGGAATCATCGACGAATGAACATACAAATCATACAAACCATACAAATCATACAAAACACACAAAACAGAGTACTGGAGGTAACCAGAATCTAACAGTCAAGGATCGCGTTCAATCCATACCACTCGTGCCACGGCAACTTGTGGTTTTTCCTCCCTCATACCGGTGATTAATTAATTAATTAAATGACTCAAGATCACTATTTAAGGCTCAACAATAAATAAATGTTTTTCAAGAAAGGGACTTTTTATGACTTATAACTTTACTTTTAGGGTGGACTGCATATAAACACACACCCAGGTCAAAAAAAAAAATTACAAGAACTACAATATACATTTATATGGATCACCAGCATGGCACTGAATATAATATCATATATTAAGCCTTTAAGATTACTAGAAGCATAGTTTTTTTTTATAGACATAGTCATAGACATAGTTTTAAGGAGCCATAGTTTAAAGAAGCCATAGTCATATACGGTTAGATTCTTGTGACCACATCAATCACTAATCAAAACTATTTGTTGATAATTTCTCAGTAATAGTAATCGGCCACCATTAAATATTCTTCAGGAGACTAGCCAAAGGGGTGTAGCAACTATGAACCAGAAAGAAGGCATAGTTAGTCAATTCCCAATTAACTAAGCACTTGGGCTCATTTCATATATGGAATGTATTCCACCCATCTTGGATCTATGTACAGAGTCATATACAGAGTCATTTATAAATAGTGATATATAAGAAAGTCAAAGTCATAGTTATGGAAAGTCATAGTTATATAAATAGCTATAGATATTTATTTATAGATCTTGTTGGAAGGTAATGCGCACGTGATCTTCAAGACCTGTATGAATAATGAAGAATGGTGTGCCCATATTAGACCTCACTTTTAGGTAGAAATGACAGGTAGAATTGACAAGTGAAATTGACAAGTGGAATTGACAAGTGGAATTGACAAGTGGAATTGACAAGTGGAATTGACAAGTGGAATTGACAAGTGGAATTGACCAATCACGTGTTCACATTTTTATGGATACATTTACTATCAGTCCATATATAAAACTGTATCACCACTATTCATTCCAAGTCTGGCCTTGTCGCACTGATTCTTATTGTTGAAATATGACAAGTGCTGAGGCGTGTTTGTATTGAAGTGAGGGAAGGGTTGTATGCAGTACATATGAATTGGAATATAGAGACAAGTCAAGTGTCATAAAATCCCCACAAATGTATATAATAATAGTCTAACTTGGGTCTTAGGTTCAGTAGTCATCAGACTTGAATTCAGAAAAAGAATTAACAAGTCCGGTGCAGGAAGATAGAATAATGATGAAGTGGTTTATAAAGATGGATCGAGATAGACCATATGACAGATTTTGTAGTCTAAGTTAAGAATACAGATAAGAAAAGAGATAAGAAAAGAGATAAGAAAAGAGATAAGAAAAGAGATAAGAAAAGAGGTGATAAGAAAAGAGAGGAATTTGTTACTTTACCAAAATTGTTGACACTCTAAACAATGAGAAAGGTGGGTGTTCCAGTCTATGCGACCTCCTGTTTATGGCAATGCTCAAGACTTATAGTTTATATGTTCGCGATCTCACTGTTGATCCATTCGCAGTCATCATTACAGTCATCATTACAGTCATCATTACAGTCATCATTACAACCATCATTACAGTCATCATTACAATCATCATTACAGTCATCATGAGAACTGCCCTTGCGATATGTAAAATATCACTGACTTACAGGGAAGTAACTCATGCGAATTCAATATATATATGCTAGACTCCGGTTACGTCAGGTACTCTAGTTACTATGTTCATTCGCCGATGATTCCTCCTAGGGAGAAATCCGAGGCTCTTATATAGTTGTAGAGGTGCGCGCTGGTAGCTGCCGGGTGGCTGGCTGGTAGCGCGCTGGTTAAAAGGCCCTACACAGAGTATCGTTTAACCGATCCAACCTAGTATGAAATGTTCAAGCAAGAGTATGGTGTGTTATGAGTGGGCCAATTGTTTTTACCACCACAATTAGGTAATTCAATTGATGTATATAAATAATAATTTCACTTGATATATATAAATGAAAGGTCTACGTAAAAAGTATTATAAAGAATATTGTACGTTAGAATTGACCATTTCGCACCAAAAATGGGGTTCTTATATTAGACTGCGAACTTGCACCCATTACTACTAATCCAAACAAAAAGCCCTTAATGAAAAAATCAGTACCGGTACAGTGTTATTCGAAACAATTCAGACCAACGCGATAATACAATTCAGACCTATGCGACAGAATGATTCGGACCACACTAGCCAAATTAAACAAACCAATAGTTCACAAAGTTTCGTTTCGTACCCCTTAGCATATCCTCTCAAACCAAATAGCATATATATATGCTTCACACCAACTTTCATTGGATTAACTGTATTCTGAAATCTGAAATCTTAAATCTCTGGAGGATTGCCTAATATACAGTGTTTGTTAAAAACTATTCAAACTAGGGGACCAACAAGTTTGGAACCAGAATTAGCCAAAATAGACAACCCAGTAATTCAGAAAGTGTTGTACTCCTTCACAGAGTCTTCCAAACCAAATGACATAACTTTTCAAGCACCAACTAAATTCGAATTCAGTATTCTGAGATTTTAAATCTGAAGGTTGGTTTGAATGATATTGAAAAATACTGTATACAGTGTTTGTTAAAACTATTCAAATCAGCGCAGCCAAATGGTTCAAACCACACTCAGCAAAATTAAACAACCCAATAGTTCGACAAATAGAATAACTGTTTTTGATATTTAATAAAGGTTTCACATAACATAACATAACATAAATAGGTTATTTAAGATCCTTGATCCTTGATCCTTGATCCTTGATACTTATTACCATTTTTAAGTCGTAAGTACGAACCCAAACTTTAATTATTGGTCTCCTTAATATTGCTAATTTGGTTTGAAATATATATATATATATATATTGTCGCACTTGTTAGATCCGCCATGGGTAGACTCGCTACCCATCGGTATTTTTAGAGCCTACGAAAGTCAACTAGGCAGTTACTCGCCACCGAGACTGACTACTCGGTTCTTTGTTAGTCGTTTCTTTTGTTGCTCGTTTCTTTTGGCACCGAATGACCGATTAGTCATCTCATCGCGCATTCTCATCACCCTTTCCGTTACTTAAATAGCTCAGGTTCCCTCTTCTGAGGAGCCATCGGCGAATGAACATAGTAAACAGAGTACTTGACGTAACCGGAAACTAACAGCACTGGTGTGAATAGTGTTGAGAGTGTCCATATACACTCGCATAGACTGGAACGGCTATCTTGTTTCTCTTTAAGAGTGTTATCAATTCTGGTACGGTAGTGTTCATAGTTTCAATGTATTCTTTAACTTGTGCGACTTATATAGAGTAGAATGTCTGTCTTAGTGGTCTTAATCGATTTACTCCTCAACCATGAGCGAGTTCCCCTCTTTATATATTTTGGGGTCCTTGAATTCCGTCTTCCTGTACCGGACTTGTTAATTCCTTGTCTGAAGTCAAACCTTATGACTCCTAACGCCAAGTCCCGGTTTATACTATCCGTCCGCACATATCCATTCTTCGGAACCTTATGAGACTTGTCCCTTTGTCCCATTCCGCTGTCCTTCAGGTAACCCTTACCTGCACACGCGGGTTAGGACATCTCACATGTTCAACACATACCAGACCAGCAAAACTAAGCAGACCAATAATTAAAAAAGTTCCTTACTTATGACAAAAAAATTGTTAGACACCCAGAATTTGAAAATAACTTGTTTCTGTACAATCTTTATCAAGTATTAAAAACACTAATTTGTCGAATTATTGGGTTGTTCAATTTTGCTTAATATGGTTCGAACTTTTGGTGTTGCTGATTTGAATAGTTTTGAAAAACACTGTACGAAACTGAACTGATTTTATTGTTATCCTGTATACAACACCTTGGGAGGGGCTATGTAATTAGTAAACGAAGAGTGGTTTGTTTAATTTTGCTAGTATGGTCCTAAACATTCTGTCGCGCAGGTTTGAATCGTTTTATCACGCTGGTCTGAATCGTTTCGAATAACACTGTACTTGGGCCAAGCAACAGCACATCATCTTCTGCACCTAGATGCAAACACACCTCATGCTACTTCTATTCCTCTTTTCGTGAAAGTCTTCACATCTGACACATTTGTCTCGGGTTCATTCGTCTCGAGATATGCTCTCCTAAGTGTAAAGATGTGCTCTCCTAAGTGTAAAGATATGCTCTCCTAAGTGTAAAGATATGCTCCCCTGGAGTGGCAAGAGGTTTGACATGTTCTAGTATGCAACTAACAATGTGTCACATACCTCTTCCCATGATCTGCTATCTCTCAGTGCTATAGCTTGTTTTCGACTTCTCGTCCATATTTGGCCATGAGGAGACCTCTCCGACTTGAGCTAGTTAGTCAAGTGTTTCTATCACTACACTCTGGTTCTCCTCCTGACTTTACGCCTTCTATACTTCTACAAATATTGAATCTCTTCATCTGTCATTAAAACGTAGAGTAGTAATCCATAAAAAGATTATTAGTGGTATAATCTAGAGTAGTATTTAGTGGTATTGGTATTTAGTGGTATTGGTATTTAGTAGTATTGGTATTTAGTGGTATTGGTATTTAATGGTATTGGTATTTAGTAGTATTGGTATTTAGTGGTATTTAGTGGCATAATCTAGAGTGGTACTTAGTAGTATTGGTATTTAGTGGTATTTAGTAGACTCTCTACTTCTTGGACCGGAAAGTGCTCAACGATAATGGACTCAACCGAACATACTTGTACAATAACATACAAGCCACAAGATTAAACACTCCATATGCACATAAGAAACCCATATTCCTCCACACATATGAGTACTTGATACCAAAAGTTTGAATATACTCATCAGCAACAGAATATGCACAATATCCACAATTAGTGGTATCGTTAGGATTCACAAGGTACCCTGGATTCAGACTCAAGAAACTGGACATATATTCCACACAAGTTTGACCAGAAGGAGGATTAATAAAGGAAAGTTCATTGGATGAGCACGTGACTGGTTTCTTATGAACCAAAGAGGCAACTGAGTTCTGAATCACATATGTAAAAGGACTCAATTTATACATGAAAGTCCAGAACCCTGGCATCTGAGATTCCGGTTGAATGATCCCGGAAAAAATGTATATGAACATGTAAAGGAATGTGAATAACATCAGAGCAGATTCCATATTGGGTGCAAAATAAACAAGCATGAGTGCAAATGTGATATTGAAGAATTGTAAGAATATCACATAAGTAAGAATAAATACTCCTGCATGAGAAGCTGAAGTATCTGCTCGTGTAGGGAAATAAACACATACTGCCATAATCACAGCAGTGAATAAAGTAGATGGAATTTCATTAATAAATTGTGAAATCAACATATTCCACCATCCATAAGTATTGCACATTCTTTCTCTTCCTTCATATACATCACGTTGTTCCAAAGCTTGAGCTTGGATTTGAATGATCAATGGATAACTCATCACTGTAGCAATGTAAGCAAAAAAAAGACCATTTTGAAGTCCTTGAACGGTATTTTTAAGCCCATAATATGTGAACCCAATAAATAATCCATTCACTATCATCATTGAAGTCTTGGAAATGAAATAATCGGGATCTCTCCAGAACGTTTGTGCTGTACGCCAAGTAACAAGTTTCATCTGGTAAAAAATAGATGTAGGGTGAGTCAGAACCAATTCCGTGGGTGTACCAGAAGAGGCTGAAGATTCTGGAGATTGTTGTTTCTGAATAATATCTTCAACTTTCCTCATAGTACTCTTCTTTTGATCTGAATTCTCCCATACTTCAAACCAATTCTTAGTAGCAACAGCAGTTGCACCTGCTCCAATAACTTCAAGAATATATTCTGCAGGATTTTCATGGGCCTCACAAACCCTTGCACCATTTTGAGAGAAATAATCCAATACTTCATTTGAGTTGAAACCAATATTTCCAAAATAAACCGTTTGACCTCCTTTTCTTAAGAGTAATAACCGTTCAAATTCTTCAAATAATGTAGCAGAAGGTTGATGGATCGTACACATAATAGCTTGACCAGCTTTAGCCAAATCCTTAAGAACTTGAACAATTGCTGTTGAAGATTGTGAATCTAAACCAGAAGTAGGTTCATCCAAAAATAATAGAAGTGATGGTTTGGCCACAAGTTCGGTTCCAATAGTAAGTTTTTTTCTTTGTTCCACATTAAGTCCTGAACCTGGAATTCCAACTATAGCATCAGCATAATCATCCATATTTAAAATGGAAATGATTTTCTCCACATATTCCATTTTTTCATGTTCTGGAACCAGAGCCAGTTGTCTTAATCTAGCAGAAAATTGAAGTGCTTCCCGAACTGTAGCCTTAGATAAATGAATATCTTGTTGTTGAACAAAACCTGTCCTGCGTATAAACGTCAGGTCCAATTCTTTACCATTAACCAACATATCACCTGTAACAACACCCACATCAATTCTTTGGCTTAGAATATTAAGAAGGGTGGTTTTTCCTGCACCGGATTCACCCATTAATGCAGTTAACAGTCCAGGTAAACAAAAACCTGATACTGAATCAATAAGTTTCCGTTCTGCTCCATCATATGGAATCACATAATCAATATTCTTCCATACAAAAGTATCATTTGATTCCAAACCAGATAAGTTTTGTGTAGTTGGAGTCTTTTTTTCCGTTTCAAAATCAGGTCTGGGTCCAGATTCTTCATCCTTGGAAGTCATTTCATTTGGTTTAAGTGCAGAACTCTTTTTGTTTCTTAAGAAAAAAAGCCGGTCAATACCTCCAGCCACAGGACGGTTTAACTCAAACCCAAGACATAAAACAAAAAGGAAAAACACAATAAACCCAATCATAATCCCGAAATTCCTCCATACATGAGTATAAGAGTATTCATAACTAAGGGAAATGTAACGATCTCCATCCACCCAAGTTTGACCTTCCACGGACCCTATAAAATCACAAACAACACTAGAAGAACCGGAAAGATCTGAATATTCTGAACCACGTGGTACTAAATGACTAGCACTGCATGTCATATTCCTATTATGGAATTCCGTAGTTAACATAGCCTCAAACCCATAACGAATAGGGTTAATATATGAAATCCACTTAAACCATGGATGCATTGCAGGAGGAGGAATCATATAAGCTGAATACATCACACAAGCCAAAATGAAAAAACTAGCCACAGCATTGGCCCTAGTCAAATTCTTATTCCATGCAGCAATTGATTTGAAAAGGTAATTCATGGATATCGAAACCAAAAATTCAAACAATAAGAAAATGAAAAACTTGCCTGGTTGACGATCAAGATTGGATAAGAAATATAGAATCAAACAAAATCCCACGTTAATTAATAATGAAACAGGAATCGTGCATATAGATTCAGCCAATGCAAAAGCTGATGGGTGATAAAAATGATAGTTTTTTTGTTTCATCAAAATTGGCCTTGAACCAAAAGTATTAGACATTTCTGCCATTCCTGTAAGTGACATAAACAAAGTAGCTGCATACATCACACCACTTCTTGAAAAAGCTCCATCCACATTATCCTTAGTATTATAAAAAACTGACCCCACCACAAGTGCTTGAATCATCGTAGTACTAATTTGAATAAGCGTATAAGCTTTATCATTAAGAGTATTTTGATATGATCGGATAGCACAAGTTTTAATTTGTTGGAAGTAATTGGTCACATAACTGGATTGAAGTCTTTGTTGATTTCCTCTTTGTTGTTTCATGGCCAGTAAGAAATGATCTTTCTTTGCTCCTCCACTTTGGTTCTGATTATATTGCTCAATTTCCAGTACCAATACGGAATATTCAGGAGAATTAAGCCAATATTGCTGGAACTCTTCTGCTGTTTGAGGTACTTGATTCTCCATACCTTGATAAGCTTTTCTTCCATTTGGATCAGTAACTGCAGTCAAAAATTCCGCAGTGGTTTGTCTAGGAGGACACTCATAGCCCATATTCTCAAAATATGCTTTTGCTTGTCCCACAGGTCCAAAATAAACTTGTTTTCCCAGATAAATCACTGTGACTTTATCAAAAGTATCATAAACATTTTCACCAGCTTGATAAATGGTCACTAAAGCGGTTTTCCGGAGTAAATTGGTACTGAGCCTTATAGCTTGAGCATATTCCAAAGCTGTTGAAGCGTCTAAACCACGAGTAGCATTATCCCAACAATAAACACTTCCTTCACATGCCATAGCTTCAGCAATTGATACTCTTTTGCGTTCTCCTCCTGAAACTCCCCTCACATAATCATTTCCCACCTTGGTATTATATGTATGTCTTAAACCAAACACTGTAGCAAAAGTATCTCTAGAGAAATCAATATACTCTTGTTTGGACATGCCATTGACTCTAGTATGGGGGACTTTACAAGCAAGAGCAAAGTCAAGAGTTTGTTTCACAGTTAAATGGGGGAAATGAACATCAAGCTCAGGGTTATAGATCAATTCTGCAGGAAACCGTTTAAGAACTTCTTTTTGTGAAAGTCCATCATAAGTGACATCTCCACTGATTCCTGTATACATGGAGCGATCAGTACCACTAATAGCTCTTAAAAATGTAGAACATCCTGAACCTGGACGACCTAAAACCAATAACATTTCACCACTATTGACTAACCCAGCAAACTTATCCAAAATGGCTCGATCAGGGTTTTGTTTAGCTTCACGAATTTTCTGATATGCCAAAAATGGTCCTTTGAAAAGATCTCCTATTGTAGTCATAAAACTATAACTTTCATCTCTTCCATATACAGATAAATCCTTAAAAGAAACCCCCAGATGTCTCAATTGAATACCTTGTTCCTGTGCAAGAGCAAGGAAATTGCGTAAGAGTTTTTCCCAATCGAAATCTTCATCAATAACGAGTTTTTTGTGTAATGATTGCTTCTCCGATAATTGTCTGGATAAGCGCTCTAAGTTAGTAAGCACATCAGCGGTATCAAGCACATCGGCGGTATCAAAAGCACCTGGGTCCAAGTTCCGAATGGACGTTTCACTGTATGTATCACTGGACATGTGTGAGTTCAGTTCCATGACAATTAAGGAGGTGGCGGACCAAGGGGGTGGGGCGGACCCTGGCTTTATATAGTATTTGGGTGCTGACAAATGGTTGCGCACAGTTATCGCACACTATAACGCTAAGGATGTGCGCACCGCATAATCTCGATCATGTACCTGCACCTACACTGGACCACAGCACGGGGCATGAGGCCACAATTTAGAAGTAAGTCCTTTTTGGTCCGGCATATATATATATATATCTATACATTGGTGAAGTAGATTAAAGTATAGTTAGAGTTACTTAATATAATGGGGGACGTAGTGGGGGACGTGGTGGGGGACGTGGTGGGGGATGGAGATATTGGATGTACCAAATGTACTGATGTACCGATGCTTGCTGGGGGACAGTCTGCAGGAAACAAAGCGCTACTTTGGACGTAAGTTCCATTTGCAGCAGTTAATCCGCCGCGCATGCATTAGGCGCATGCGCAGAAATCGCCCAAAGGGCATGAAGAGAAACTTGTTTGGATGCCCAATCCGGAATATTAACCTTAATTGTCACTTGAAACAAACATAAAACAATGGGGGTTAAGCGGGAAAAAACATTTATCCGAGTCCACGTGACATAGTTCATGCAGTATACCTAAGCAAATGGGTGTGAAAATGCGGAATCATGTGACCTTATGGATGTAACTCTCGGAGCAGATACATACTGTTTGGCTTGAGTGCAGGCTGTGCGTCATACCCGAAGCGAGAAGAATGCACAAGGGTCCTTTACTCTTTATAGTGTACAAGATGTATATAAGTCTAGACTATAAAGCCATCCTCGCATGGGTATTGAATGCAGGATTTACCTTATAGAAGTCAGTTTCTATATAAGCCAGTCTCCTAACTACTGTAGACTATTCCCTACCCGTTATTGGCATGTATAGAGGATGGGGGGTGCTTAATAAGCATACAGATGAAAAATATAGTTATGTGCAGGATATATGGTTGATGTCTGCACATAGGCCCTCTTCCTACTACAACGGGTAGTCCGCCCGCCGTTCATGTAGAATTGCGTAATATATTGATGACAAATATGGCTGCGAAAGCAACATCCATACCTCCCAGCAATCCCAGAAACACATTTGAAACATTTCCAATGCAAAGTCTCGCGAAAGTCTATGGTTCGCCGTGCGTAGGGGGGAACATGGGTGCATGTTGCTTTTGTGCACCAAATTCATGCGCATACGTATATATATATAGGGTGACCATTCCCCCATAGAATCCCCATCGACACCATCGCAACAATTTCCCCCCATCACTACATTTCCCATCCACCATATCCAGAGGCTGTAATTTTTTTTTTTTAGAATCCCAGATGACGGACCCGTGATTTAGAAAAAATAAAAGTACAGCCATCCTGTAAGTAGAATCGGAAATCTTTTTTTTTTTTGCTGTTTTTTTTTTTTTTCTTTTGACTCACCTCTCTACCCTAGAACATCCATTTTAAAGTGATGGAATATCAAGAGTCTTTCAACACCCATCTTTTGACAGCCATCTTTTGACAGCCATCTTTTGAACTGTCATTTTTGAACTGTCATTTTTGAACTGTCATTTTTGAACTGTCATTTTTGAACTGTCATTTTTGAACTGTCATCTTTTGACAGTCGTCTTTTGATAGCTATTTTTGAACAATCATCTTGTGACAGTCATTTTTTGACAGCAATGCAAAAGCAGGTTTCGCGACATGGCAAGGTATACAGAGTACCTGCCCCAGCGCACTCCATTTAGGTGCACCACCTCATAAACTACCTCACATGAAAATCGCACCGTTGAGGACTCGGAAGAAGGCCAGGTACACACTGTAAGTTGGACATTCGGTGTAACCTTCTACTATCACACACATCACATTATATCATCCATTATATCATCTTTCCTTGGTTGTTTTTAATGCTAGTTTGAGAGCATGCTCGGATTCCTTCCAACAGTTTAAATGGTACGGCTGAGAGTTCAATGGTATGGCAGAGAGTTTAAATGACAGGGCATTGAGTTTAAACGGTACAACTGAGAGTCTAACTGGTTGGGCTACCAGTTTAAATGGTACGGCAGAGAGTCTAACTGGTACGGCTGCTTACTGCTCAAATCAGTGAGCAATGGTCTCCAGATAAGATTCTGGACAGCATCACATCATAGTCGTGTTTTTTTCTTTCAAGACCTGGATCATTGATTCGGGACACGTTCAAGTACTGTTTGGTTTTGTTTCGAAAACAATACACAGATGAAAGACAGATACTTTTCAGACGCAAGAAAGATACTAGTCAGATACCAGACAGATGCAAGAAAGATACTAGTCAGATACCAGACATATGCAAGAAAGATACTAGTCAGATACTGGACATACGCAAGAAAGATACTAGTCAGATACTGGACATATGCAAGAAAGATACTAGTCAGATACTAGTCAGATACTAGTCAAACTAAACAGATATCAGTCCAAAACTTATCAATACTTTCTATGGTATTGATTTATACATTCGTGGTACTTTCTCAGTTAATTCATATTTCAGGAGAAGTCATGAACTAACGCACATTGACTTTTACCTTTTACAGTGCTTTTCAAATCTGGAATCAAATCAACTTCCAGATTTAAGAATTCAGAATCTTGAATTGTAATGAAAGTTGATGTTTGAAACCTTCGGCCATTTGGTTTGAAAGACTGTTTGAAAGACTGTGTGAAGTGCTTTGAATACTTTTGAAAAACACTGTATATTGGGGTGTGGCTTCACGTGACTATGCTCACGTGAATGGATATGGTTGGTTCCAGAGAGAAACACACACCAAGAGGTGTTTCCTAAGGGAACTCTTAAACACTTTTATGGTTTGGGTACGGACTGATTTGCTGAAACTTATGGTATACATTAGCAGATTTCATAAGTACATCATTCTATTTTTAGTTTGATTTACAATTTGGTATGATGTCTGTTACTATATACAAGACTCTCCATTTAAAAATGAGAGAAATGGGTTTTGGTGTGACTCTGGCCATGACTAGTGGAATGATTATGGATCTGGCGTGACTGTGAATACACAACTCAGTCAATCGATTGAGTCACCTCCAACCTCATAATCTGATTCAGATCAGCTTATTTGTCTGAAAGATTTTGTTGAGAGATGTTCTGTTATGTGTATCCAACGGGACTCACCACTGAACCTAGATTCATCAAAGAGTCAACATATCCACATATTGAGATATCAAAACAAAAGCAATTCATCGTCCATCGATAATCGTCAATCGTCATCTCCAGCGTCATTAACCTCATTAACCTTAAGAAACCTTCATTAATCAATCATCCTTAACTTTTCATAAAGACTCACTCAACAATCTTGGTCACTTCAGTAAACCCATTAACCTCAAATCACCAACCTCAAATCACCAACCTCAAATCACTAACCTCAAATCACCAACCTCAAATCACCAACCTCAAATCACTCTCAAGTATCGTTAGTCAACAAAAAGTATCACCAACCTCAAGTACCGTTAGTCCAACAGAAACTAACCTCGGAAACTGTACCACCCTCAATGTAGATCCAGTCACTCAGATCTAGTAATAAAGTAAACCACAACCAGATCTAGTCATAAAGTACTGAATCTCAATAAACCTCACTGACTCTCAACCAGATCTAAAACAAAGGTAACTAAGTGTAACTGAATCTCACTAACCTTCAACCGAATCTAAAACCAAGGTCACTAAGTGTAACTGAACCTCAATGGACCTCAGTCAACCTCACCAATCTAGAACGACCTGATCTTCACAACCTTAACTTAAACTCAGGTTAATTTCAACAACGTCAATTGAACTAGTCTCCACTTCTTAACTTACCAATGTTTAGTTCAGTTCAGTTCAGTTCAGTTGAGTTCGGCAACTTCAATAGAATCTGGTCTCCACTCCTTAACTTAACTTTGTGAACCTTGGTAAACCTTTGTGAACCTTGGTAAACCTCGGCTAAGTTCAGTTGAGCTTCAATTAAATCAGTCCCCACTTCTTAACTTCAGTTAAACTCACCAATCTTAAATGATCTGCCCCCACTCTTTAACTTAACCTCGGTAAACCTCACTTAAGTTCACATGAGTTCAATTGAATCTGGTCTCCACTTCTTAACTTAACCTCGGTAAGCCTCGGTTAAGTTCAATTCACTTGAACCAGTACCCATTGCTTAATTTAACCTCGGTAAACCTCGGTTAAGCTCAGTTCACTTGAACCAGTCCCCACTCCTTAACTTAACCTCGGTAAACCTCGGTTAAGTTTGTTAAGTTTGTTAAGTTTGTTAAGTTTGGTGAACCTCGGTTAAGTTTGGAGTTTGCTTAGAAATGCTTAGGATTCTCCCTGAACGACTTCTTGGTCCATTTCGGTACCAAGTGCACACTCTTCCGGTACCCCTTGACCTTCTTGTCAAAGGTAGTGTACTTATCCCTTGGGTCCATTTTTGATTGCTTGGGTAAAGCAAACTTGAGGTAGTCGATTTTCTTATACCCTGTGGAGTTGGAGTTGGGCATTTTCAATGAGTTGTAGAGGACATCGATGTTGTGGTCGACTAGCTTCATACGGGAACGTAACCTATTTTTCTGAGGAGGCGAGAGACGAGGGGCTCTTTTCCAGAGGTAACCGCCTGAGGCGACGAGAGTTGATTTGAAGGCTCCGAACATGATGTGGTTGTTAAGAGATGTGATTTTCGCATGAACTTGTATCGAGGAACATCAGTACACCCGACATGTCTGGGCGAGACATCAGTACACCCAATACGCGACACACGACAAACGACATCCGACAAACGACATCCGACACTCGTACACTCGATAGACACCCGTACACCCGACATTTCTCCGCTTAATATATCGATATACTACCATTCCCACACTAAAAATTATGGGGGAGCTAAACCCTCTTATTATTTAGAAATTCCAAGTAAATCAAGAAGTAAGTAGATATATATATATATACTCTCTGTCTCTCTCTTGTTATCCTGTCACGTGACTATACTTTCAATCCCCCAACACTTCTCTAATACATTCATGTAGAATCATTGCCAGCTTAAAAAAAAACCTTCTTCACTTCCCAAAAACACATAAAATAAAGAATTACAACATACTACGTTCGGGTACCGCTTTGTTGAATACCTGATCCTGCATATAGATCACGGCAATGTTTTTGACACTTTTTCCGTTGTGTTGACTAAATTTAGGACGTAATATCGGCTAGAACATCCCAAGTTAAGGAAAGAGTTGTGTTTGGTTTTTATTATTTTGATAAAGGGCATGGGAAATGCAACAATATCCTGAATATAAGTATATGTAGAGAATCAGTCCACGTCCTCAGTAAACATCAGTACCTCTACACTAGTTAATATTGGTGGGTCTGGTGTTGGGAGACATCTTGGTATGTCCTCCCTCAGTTGATATATATTCTGTTTGGTGGTGTTATAAAATAGCGGGAGCTTGTCCTTTTATATTGGGGTGAGCCTTCACACGACCACAGTCACGTGAGTGACCGCGGTCTCAGGGAAATAGGGAGCCAGGGCTCCTATTTCTCAACACTCCCTCTGAAGGTTGACTCCAATATCGAATCCTTCGTAACTCAGTAGATATTTCTCACGATATCATTTTTTTCATTGCATCTATAGTTAATTTCAGCATTAATAAAATAGGACAATCATTTGATGAGTCACGATTCTTTGTCTCATGAGATCAGCTCTGACTATGATGTGCTTATATCCTTCAAAAACTCGACCGTTATGGTTGTGGTTTAATTACCCATGGTTTTCAACCTGGTAATTTGATTCAACTTCCTTCACTGAGGTCTCAATCCATAATGACCCGGTAATTTGAGTACAACTAGTTCAATAATGGAGTAATGAGATTTCAACCATTTGTTTGCAATAACAATTTCCATAGAACTCAATTTCCACAGAACTCAATTTCCACAGAACTCAATTTCCACAGAACTAGCAAGTGCCATATACCATGGTATATCCTTAGGATTTATTGACTTCGGTGTTTGGTTTCAATTTAACGTCAACTGACATATGTGTTCATATGTTAGGTCGATATTGAATAATGAAGTCCCTTCATGGTTGCCAGTATCAATTCGTTCCCTTGGAAGAACGTCCCCTGAAGAGCGTCAAAAGTCTCGAGTGTTCTGCACAACAAGAGTAACACCTGTCATCAGGGTCAGAATATCTCTTGAGCACTTTTAGGTCAGCTGGTAAATGAATACCGTCAGCTGGTAAATGAATACCGTCAACTGGCGAGCACAGAGCTTGATAAGTTAACATTAGTATGATCTTCTAGATGAAGTATAGTACCACCATTTCCCACCCATGTTGTTAAGCCGAGAAAAAACTGGGCCTCTCCTAAATCTTTCAATTGAAAGCTGCTGCTCATCTTTCTTTCATCTTAACACATCTTTTAAACTGTTTCCAAATCATAGTGCCGAACAAAAGTTGGCTTGCTTCTGACAATTGCATGTTTTCATTGGTAGTTTTGTGATTCCACATCACGCTAGTTAGTAATAACTTGGTTCCAGATAAGCAGAGCTTGCTTTAGACCGTATAGGGGCTTGTTGATTGTAAGACACACGTTTATTCTGGAACCAACTTTAAGCTTTTAGGAAAAGCTCGGTACTTGTCTCAAGTAAGTGTCTGAGTAAGGCACACCGTTAAAGAAAGCCATCTTTCACGTCCACTTCACGATGGGTCCAAGTGTAATGATAATCCACATATCCTGTTTGAGGATTTCTGGTATGAAAGTTTCTCAAAGTCAATGTGAAGGGCAGATTTCCGGGAAAAGGGTTAGTTTTCTTCATGCGCCTTCATCTCAGCATTGCATGCCACTTTTGTTAAAGGAGATCCAGTCGTCTGAACCAACACACTGCGTCTTAGCGAATGATTGTGTAATCAATGTGAAGAGTCGGTACGTGCTCCCACCCGCGCCACCACTATATGGTGACCTTTAGGTGGGAGTATGGTGACCTTTAGGTGGGAGTATGGTGACCTTTAGGTGGGAGTATGGTGATCTTTAGGTGGAAGCTTCCCTAGGAAAGTGAGTAGGAGAATCAACATTGGTATTCTGTATCTCTCTAATAACCGGGATGATATCCTCCAAGGTTCGATAGACGTAACCTTCAATCAGTCCAAGTCTGATTGTGGAATTTTGCTATGCCAACATCATCAAGAGGATATGCAGCCATTCTCCCTCGAGAGGTAAGAATAGCAATAGTCGTGGGAACGACTAAAGAGATACATCTGTCTGGGGTACACTCAGAGGCCTGCGTTTGGCCGAACGGAGACATGAGGGTCCCACCACTGTTTAGGCAACCAACATAAGCAACCAACATAAGCAACCAACATAAGCGACCAACATAAGCGACCATCATATCGTTGGATTGCTGCTGTATGGGGTCAGAAGGCGGCAGCAGACACCTTTGACAATCGATGGTCAATCCTGAGTACCCTGCAGTACTCATGGGAATCCACACAGCGGACTTGGTCGAAACCTGCGGATCCAGCAGAACAGTAGTTTGAGCAAGTCCAGGCGTCAAGGTCTGTGACAGGGCAGCCTGAGGCCTCTTAGTGACAACAAGACACGGGATGGCGTCAGCAGCCCGGTTAGGGGCCTTCACGCCGAGTCCATCATCCATGTGTCCCACAGTCCTTCCATAGTATTCCCGGATACAATGGGTATAGAAACATCGAAAGAAGTTTCACGCGTTTAATATCCATATGCTTGAAGGCAGGTGGGTGGCATGATGCCACCAGGGAGATTATCCCCAACGTCATAGGATCGCGAAAAGACGGAAAAACAAGAGAACTTGAGTTAAAGCATACGTTGGATGTATGCATCTCGATCGGAAAGAATCGAGTGAGAGACAGTTCAAAGCGCACAAAGCATATCATGATGGTATGCATCTCATGATGGTATGCATCTCGATCATGAGAGGCGTTAAGAAAAGGAAAGTAAGAGCTTCACGATTTGATTGGAGTACAAGGTTAAAGAAAATTTAACCAGCAAGCACGCGGGCTTGTAGTTCTTCAAGTATGCTTGTAGTTCTTCAAGTATTCTTGTAGTTCTTCAAGTATGCCTAGGGCAAGATCACAACAGCTGGACAACCAAAGGGATGCAAGTAAGCGATGTGAAAGAAGAAGTAGTAATCCAATAGCACCATGTCATGAACGAGAGTGTGTTTGAAAAGTCAAAAGAAAAAAAAAGGAAAAAATGAAAAATTTAAAAATAATAGTGATGAAATAATAAATGAAAATGATTTAACTCTTATAAATAATAATCTATTTCAAAGTGAATTATTTATAAGACAGTGGAATAATAATTTAAAACAATTTAAAGTTATAAATCAAGTTAGATCATTTCATACCATAAATAATATAAAAGAGGAGTCATTATCAATTATATGATTTATAGGTTGTGTTGCGGAATGTGCTAGACCACCTTTTGATAATGTTGAAGCTGAATCAGAATTAGTTTCTGGACATATGGCAGAATATTCTTCTTCTAAGGAGTATTTGAAGATCCAAAAAAATGGGTTTCGAGTGTCAATCGAAAGAATTGCCACAAACCATCTCAGGCCAATAGCACAGTAATACCTCCCTAGACAGTCAACCATAGTCAACCGTAGAAGTCAACTGTAGAAGTCAACCATAGGAGTCAATCATAGATAGTAGTAGGAGTCAGGCGTAAGTCTCAGATAGCCATGGATCTTACTACTCCAATGTAGTATATTTTGGTCTCTTCATCGTCTTTTTTCTTGGGGGATCAATTTGAGGCTAATTATCTTGATAACTCTGGTTTCCTGCATATAGCCTGTGTCTCATATAGTATAGTATAGTGTAGTATAATGAAAAATACAGGGATCACTGATCCCGTACTGAAGCATCAAAAAAAGAAAAAAAAAAAAAACCAATACACTAACTTTCAACATCCGCTATTTTGATCCAAATTGTCTGTGGAGGAGGGGGGAGGAGCCCAGAAGAAGCAATAGCTGGGTGAAATGCTGAATTATCTGGTTCAAAAATGTGACAATACCATTTTGAAAGGAAAAAAAAATAAACTCCCTCATAGAGGAAAGTCCACAATGTCTTAGGTCGTATCAGCAAGACATCTAAACTCATTTTGCCATCAATGTGAGTAGCGATCAATAATAATTGAAGAAACAAGAGGAAACCGCGACGTGTCGTACATGGGAGCATAATGAAGAAGACCATTTGTAGAAACATGCAAAGTTATAAATAGCCAAGTAACGATAGTACCATTGTTACTTTCTTGAATACGACGGGGAGTGATTTTTGGTTCAAACACAATGTCACAGTCGGCATGAGTGACATGCCTAATCGCATCATAAATGTTCCATATACCATAAGTGTTTGTAATAACACTAGGACTATGGTGCCCATGTTTTATACACCACTCCCTCAATTCAATAGTCTATGTAGACTCCCTCAATTCAATAGTCCATGTGGACTCCCTCAATTCAATATTCCATGTGGAGTCCACTCCCTCGATTCTATAGTAAAAAGAAACTCCCTCAATACCGAAGATGGTAGCAAACGATGATTCCTTGGGGAAGATGAGGATTGAAGTTCGTAGGAGCTAATCACAAGGGTAACAACGACGAAGAACACCTTCGAAAACAGTGTGTGACTTGTCGATGTCGAGGTAATAAACCCAAACGCTTGGAAAATAATTGTGAAAAACCAGAATAACTTCCTATTGTTCTGGTGGGAAGTTTTTCGGTAACACGTTTCTGTCAAATGTATATAAGCCACTCCGATTCCTCTCTTTAAGGAACCATCAACGAATATAAGAAGTTAGGCATAAATGTATTGAAAGAACATAACACCCATAGTGTTAGATCCACATAGTATCTTGATGAGACTATGAACTTAATCTATGGTCCTCAGTATTATACACTGAGCTGTACTCTTTGGTTATGGGGAGGTCCTCTTGATATACCTACACTAAGTGTTCAAATGTCTATACTTAAATACTCCTTAACTAGCCTATTAAATGGTGTAATATACAATAGAGTAATACAGAAAGCCGAGAAAAATAAGCGTTTCTTTCCTTTTTCGGTATTAGGTAGTGTATTACACTTTAACTGTAGACTATAACCAGTAGACTATAACTACTAGACTATAACCACTAGACTATAACCACTAGACTATAACTACTAGACTATAACTACTAGACTATAACTACTAGACTATAACTACTAGACTATAACTACTAGACTATAACTACTAGACACTATAGCTAGTGGCAGTATAATAAGATGTATACAAGGACAGAAAGAGCTATAATGGCTATATAGTGACCATACATTTTGAGTATTACTTCACACCGTTTCTCAAGGACTAAGTAAAACTATACAATACTGATACAATAACAACTTATCAGTACAATGACTAAAGGATCCGTAATTGGTATTGCAAGACTCCTAATGATGGTGTCTAAATGTTGGTGTACATCTAAGGCAATCCTCCAGACTTCATATTATTAAAATATTGAATTCTTCAATGTATAAACGTTGGTGTGAAGGCATAAAGGGCAGCATCCAAGGACTGAATACACATGTACGCGAAGAACAGTGTACTAGCTCCAGTTGATTTGAGTAAATACAGAACAGTGAATTCTGCAATGTCAAGTTGTCCAAGGATATTGCAACCCATAGTAGGAACGTAAAGATACCTGAACAAAGGTATATGTTCTTTAGACCGCGAATTGAGATGGTGAAATGTCGACAGAATTAAGACCGCACATGATGGTTCAACAAATATTTGTATAAGGAGTAATTTGTATAAGGAGTAATTTGTATAAAGAGTAATTTGTATAAAGAGTAATTTGTATAAGGAGTAATTTGTATAAGGAGTAATTTGTATAAAGAGTAATTTGTATAAGGAGTAATTTGTATAAGGAGTAATTTGTATAAGGAGTAATTTGTATAAGGAGTAATTTGTATAAGGAGTAATTTGTATAAAGAGTAATTTGTATAAGGAGTCCGAGACAGTCAGTCAAAAGGGGAGGTGTCAACCATGATAAGAAGGACATGATATGGACTGATATTCCGGTGTTCATAAATAGAAAAAAAAAATTTGGAAATTTGGTTACCTTTCGACACATGAATTGAANTAAATAGAAAAAAAAAATTTGGAAATTTGGTTACCTTTCGACACATGAATTGAATAGGGCGTGCTCAGAAGAGACACGGTTCACCGTTTTTTTTTTTTATTCACCGGGTGGAGGCTATGGTCGACTTAAAAGGAGGCGTTTCCATAGTTAAGCAGGACCACAGACTCAAAGATGACTTGTCGTTGGATCTCCAATTCGTGGTCATGAAACACAGAGCATCAAGTAGGTTCATTGTGGAACCCACAACTCCAAGAAAAAAAAGAAAAAAAAATTTAGGATCATCGATGACACTCTTAGTGACCCTTCTTAGTGACCCTTTAATGGATTGAAAAAAGGAGTCTTGAGTAGTTAGTGACGATGAATAATCTACCCGGGACCAAGTGGCATTTTTGACCGATCGTTTTAGGCTGTCTAGACCTTGGGATAAATCTCACAAACACGGATCAATGCGAAGAATGCGAAGAATGCGAAGGATACAAAAAAAAAAAAGGGAGGAAAGCGTAAGCGAAAGAATATCTCCCTCACTTTCTGCAAATACAGTGCTTTTCAAAACTATTCAAACCAGATGGCTAAATGTTTGGAACCAGAATTACCAAAATTAAACAAACCAATAACTCAAACAAGGTTTGTTCTCCTTCACACAGTGTTAAAAACCAAATGGCGTAATGGTTCACACCAACTTTCATTAGAGTTCAATATTCTGAGCTCTTA
>NKZH01002273.1:0-45280 GCA_002370695.1 Metschnikowia matae var. maris
TTGTCAATTATTGGTCTGCTTAATTTTGTTAGTCTGGTTTGAAATATATTGCCGCACTGGTTTGAAGAGTATTGAAAAAGACTGTACTCACTCACTCACTCACTCACTCACTCACTACTACGTTCACTCACTATACTCACTTATTATCAACACATTTGAAATTCTGCACATCACCAAATCTCACCATAAAAAATTGCACCACCAAATACACACCAAAATACACACCAACTACACACCAACTACACACAACTACACACAACTACACACCAACTACACACCAACTACACACCAAATTACACCACCTCATATTCACACACATAATTCGACTCCACATCGATCCACGTAATTCCACCCCAATTACTAATAACCAATACAATAAAGAGAAACTGATGGTGGACTCGGTTAGGGTTCAGTGGACTATACTTGTTATTACCAGTGTAATATCCAGCTACTACTATACTCATGCGGTGGCCAAATATATCATATGCTGGGCGCTCTTCCATGGGTGTGAATATACGCTCACGAAAAAATGCCAGCCTCGCACTCTTAACCCGCACTCGTTTCTTCTTCATGGAGCTCGCGGCTCACTCCATTTATTGACTGTTCATTTACTTGCTATATGTGAATATATTGTGGAACTGGCACAGTCACTGGCACAGTCGCTGGCACTGAAAGTGGCAGTGACTCCAATACCAACAATACTGTCAATACAGACAATACCACTGATACAGTCAATACAGTCAATGATACTGCCAATACAGACACTGATTATGACAATGGTACAGATCATGATGCAGTCAATACAGTCAATGCAGTCAATACTACCAATCCTGACAATACAATCAATACTACCAATACAATCAATACAGACGATGGGACTGTCAATAGTACTGATGTTTAGTCTGTTTCTGTTTCTGCCAAGTCCATTCAGTTATGGGGTAATAAATGAGGGAGTTAAGGGGACTGGAGGTGGATCAGGAATTGTCAGTGGACTAATTGGTGGACTCATTAGTGGATCAGGGATTGTTGGTGGACTTATTAGTGGATCAGAAATTGCTGACGGAATCATCAGTGGACCAGAAATTGCTGACGGAATCATCAGTGAAGTTCATAAACATAGACAAATGGCTGGAGTCTTAATATCCCTTTGTGGAATTCTTATTAGGGGTTTGGCCATGTACCAATGTGGAGAATCGTTTTCCCACTACATTGAAACTCAGAGACAAACGCATACCCGCTTGGTGACCTCAGGAATCTATGCTTGGTGTCGCCACCCTAGCTACCTTGGTTTCTTGGTATACGTGGCGGGAATGCAGCTTATCTTGGGGACTATGGTGGTGCCTATACTCAGTATGGTAGTATTGGTGCGGTTTTTTATTCGCCGTATTCAGTTTGAGGAATGGTTCTTGGTCAATCGTTTGTATGGCCCTCAGTACTTAGCCTACCAGGCTCAAGTGTGGTGTCTAGTCCCATACATCTATTAGTCACCAATCGACTTCCATACTATTAGTGACCAATTGACTTCCATACTATTAGTGACCAATTGACTTCCATACTATTAGTGACCAATTGACTTCCATACTATTAGTGACCAATTGACTTCCATACTATTAGTGACCAATTGACTTCCATACTATTAGTGACCAATTGACTTCCATACTATTAGTGACCAANTTCAACTGACTTCCATACTGAGTCACAAATTGACTTCCATACTGAATCCCCAATTGACTAGATGTGATCTCATATTAATCCAAGATCTCAAGATCTATCGTGGGTCCAACAACAAGTCTCACATTCAATACTGATGATATCCATACTGAGACCATGATACCAGTACCATTGCTGTTGATACTAGGATGATCATCATACTACTAGAAATGGTGATGGTACAGAACTTGTTACGTCCAATACTCTGTTTTGTGTGTTTTGTGTGTTCTCTATGTTTATTCGTTGATCATTCCACAAGGAGGAACCATCGCACTTTATATGGACTAGTCCAACATAGAGGAATGGAGAACGTTCTGATCGACCAGTGCAGGGTTTCAACATCCACATTTCAACATCCACATTTCAACATCCACATGGGTATTACGCTACCCATTCTAACATCCCCCAAGCCTGGACTGTCGGTCAGTTATTCGGGAGCGGGTGCTGGTGTAGAAGCTGGTGTGGAAGCTGGTGTGGAAAATGGGAGCTCAGTTCAACTTTATGTGTAAGGACCTGTTGAACGGTTTGATAGAGGGAGGTCCTCTTGAACTATGTCTGTAGGATAGTGAACAACAGCAAGCGGTGATTAATCTTAAAAGTAAGAAGGTCCGCTAAAGTGAGAGACTTCGGTATTGGTTTAGATGTTTCAGTTCTTGGAAGGAAACCTGTCATGATATTCTATTTAGACATATATCCAATATTTGCAATATAGATATCTTTTTATTTATATTTTTAAGAGGTTTACCATAATCAGTAGCTAATTTTAATTTACCTGACTTTTGAACATGTTCAATCAAATCATCTAAACTATGACTCATCTAAAGTATAAATCATCTAAACTATAAATCAGCTAAACTATAAATCATCTAAGCTATAAATCATCTAAAGTATAAATCATCTAAAGTATAAATTGTTAGATCCACCAGGCAGGGCCCTGTGTATGAAGGTATTATGCAGCCTCTCAGTCCGAATATGGTTACAATGGTGATACGGCGTTTTACCATCAGAGAACTTCATGCATAGATAACCTCTTTCGAACATTCCAGAACACTCCTTCGTATTGTTCTTGTGGAGAGTTTTTCAGTCACACGTTTCTCTGAAAGGTATATAAGCCACTCCGATTCCCCTCTTGAGGAACCATCAACGAATAAAAGGGTTTAGACATAAATGCATTAAAGAACATAACAGTGTAGTACATAGTATAATTCATAGTATAGTACGTAGTATAGTACATAGTATAGTACATAGTATAGTACATAGTATAGTACATAGTATAGTACATAGTATAGTACATAGTATAGTACATAGTATAATTCATAGTATAGTACATAGTATAATTCATAGTATAGTACATAGTATAGTACATAGTGGTCTAGTAGAATAGGGTGTACAGTGTTTTTCAAAACTATTCAATCCAATAAATCAAAAGGTTTGGTACTCCTTGGAACAGAATTATTAACAATTTGGTTTGGTGTAGTGCGTCAACGATATTTTCAGTAGAATTCAATATTCTAAAAATCTGAAATCTGGACGATTGCCTTATTAATTTTTTGAATTATTGGTTCTTTTCATTTGCTACTGTAGTTTGAATAGTTTTGATAAACACTGTAGTACATAGTATATAATATATTACATAGTATGGTTTAAGCTGGTTTAGTAGTATAAGTTGTATAGCACATAGTACATAGTATAGCACATAGTATATAGTATAGCACATAGTATATAGTATAGCACATAGTATATAGTATAGCACATAGTACATAGTATGGCACATAGTATAGCACTGTTATGTTCTTTAATACATTTATGGCTGGCTTCTTATATTCGTTTGACCCCCTTAATCATGATTCTGTGGATATTATAGAAACGTTCAAACGTATCTATTCTACAGCAATTGCGATCCATATGACTGCACTCGATAAAGATGAAACTTATTTTGACCGAACATACAAGGACATTCAATTTTGAGCTAACAAACAAGTTTAGGTCGACATAACCCGCATAACCGCTTTTCCAGATGCTAGGAATCCCCAATCATCCGGGTACGACCTCCATGTTATGTTCTTTCAATATATATATATATATATATATGTATGGCCTCTTTTGAACATTCCAGAACACTCCTTCCTATTGTTCTTGTGGAGAGTTTTTCAGTCATACGTTTCTCTGAAAGGTATATAAGTCACTCCGATTCCCCTCTTGAGGAACCATCA
This sequence comes from Metschnikowia matae var. maris, assembly GCA_002370695.1. Classification (NCBI taxonomy): domain Eukaryota; kingdom Fungi; phylum Ascomycota; class Pichiomycetes; order Serinales; family Metschnikowiaceae; genus Metschnikowia; species Metschnikowia matae. Next base: position 3,924 of record NKZH01002273.1, read on the forward strand.
ACTTCCACCAATAAAGCAGGGGGTTGGATCTCGTTTTAATGTAAGTAGACCTTCAACATGCTTCTTCCCAAGGCCAACTTCCTACAACGGTCACCAGTGGAGTTGACTTTGATCTCAATTTCTTGAACGATATAGTTATACCAGTGAACGTATTCAGCTGTACTACCATACCATACCATACTACACTACACTACACTACACTACACTACACTACACTACACTACACTACACTACACTACACTACACTACACTACACTACACTACACTACACTACACTACACTACACTACACTACACTACACTACACTACACTACACTACACTACACTACACTACACTACACTACACTACACTACACTACACTACACTACACTACACTACACTACACTACACTACACTACACTACACTACACTACACTACACTACACTACACTACACTACACTACACTACACTACACTACACTACACTACACTACACTACACTACACTACACTACACTACACTACACTACACTACACTACACTACACTACACTACACTACACTACACTACACTACACTACACTACACTACACTACACTACACTACACTACACTACACTACACTACACTACACTACACTACACTACACTACACTACACTACACTACACTACACTACACTACACTACACTACACTACACTACACTACACTACACTACACTACACTACACTACACTACACTACACTACACTACACTACACTACACTATAAACCACACTACACTGCAATAGTGAACAGTTTGGGTGCAATTGGCCTGGATAGTAATGGACTGACTTGACCAAATCTTCAGTTCCATATAAACTCATGTCAGACTCATTTCAGAATAACTCCACTATTGCCATTGAAAACAAAAATAGTATAGTCGATGTTTAAATACAATACAAAAATTCTTTCTACTCATATACCGGAATCCATAATATGCCATTTCCAATAGTTCACCGTTCCAGAATTTAGTGGGTGCTTTGGTCTATGATCTCGCCAGTGCAGTGCCTATAGTGAGGGAGGTATCCCAGCAATCCTTAAAGGTATTATCCGACGGCAGCAGGTAGGTTATGGATGGTAGATGCATCCCATTCGTTCAAGTCAAAGTACTCCTGGAGCTCTACAGAAGGCGTATAGAAGTAAGCCTCCATAGTGTAGAGTGTCACTGAGTTCAATCGAACAAGCTCAGTTAATAAATCAACCTGATGGAATCCACGGCTCTGGAAACTCCAGGAGATCTGGAAGCTTAGGATACAGCAGAACTAGGTTTTACACCAAAAAACATGATATCACTCCCTCAATTCAATATAAAGTTAGCCATAAATGTATTAAAGAACATAATTTTAGAACCGCCATGAATAGACTCGCTACCCATCGGTATTTTTAGAGCCTACGAAAGTCGACTAGGCAGTTACTCGCCACCAAGACTGACTACTCGTTTCTTTGTTAGTCGTTTCTTTTGGCACCGAATGACCGACTTACCTTCAATGGATCTAAAGATTCGAGAAGGTCTCTACCAACTACTAAATGCGAAGGGTTAAGTACTGACTACTGACTACTGAATAAGTCATCTCATCGCGCATTCTCATCACCCTTTTTGTTACTTGAATAGCTCAGGTTCTCTCTTCTGAGCAACCATCGGCGAATGAACATAGTAAACAGAGTACTTGACGTAAGCGTAGTCTAACATAATATAATATAATATAATATAATATAATAAAATAACATAACAGTCTAAATATGTTTATAATTGTGATTATGATAAATTTAAAAAACACCATCAAATTAAATTGAATCATATAAGTCTTTATTTCTTTTTTCCCCATATCGTCTCGTTCTTCGGTGTGGGGGTGGGTGGGTGCGAACATGGGTCCTGGATCTAAGGAAACCATGAGAAGTTTATATGTTTCGCGCTTTGGCATAATGGCTGCGAAATAGGTACACACAGTTTCTGATATAAAACCATACGATATAAAGCCATACGATATAAAACCATACGATATAAAACCATACGATATAAACCATACGTTTTGATGACACCTACTTTCCTAAAAAAAAGAAAAAAAACTTCATACATCATGATAAGACTCCATGCGTTTATGGTAGGAGAAATTTACCCTTCCTGTATATACATAGCAGATTATTCTTTGTTGAAAATGAATGGGAGAGAGTCCTACAAAAAGATCGTACCAAATTGTTTTTTTAAAGAAAACTTCCACCGAATTAAAATTTCACCGAATTAGATTTTGCTATGTCACAAAATATGATGTTTGAAGCATCACAATTACACACTGATTCCCCACATTGTATTACTCACTATGGCCCTAAGTGGCTTGACTAACTTTAATACGAAGGGAACCTTATATTAACTGGGAATATTCATAGCACTATTCGGATGAGCTCCTACTAGTAGCAGTAGTTCTGAATTACGTACTTCTTGAGGTCATTATCGGGGTCATTATCGAGGTCATTATCGAGGTCATTATCGAGGTCATTATCGAGGTCATTATCGAGGTCGTACTTCTCGAGGTCGTACTTCTCGGTGACCTGAGTATAGGCAAGACTTGTTTACGATCGCAGCTCGTGCACCATATGTTTTCGGGAGCCTATAAGGCCATCAAAGTGTACCGGCTATTTAACCACCACGCTCTGGATTCCTAAGCTGGGAGGTAAGCCTGGGCCGAAAGATTCTATAGAAAGAAGGGATATCGATTTCAGATCAAACACCTGTCATTTGCTCAAAAACTCAGCCATGAGGTCCTTGCGTATAATGTTGGCGAGACTGGACTTAGGGACTCTCAAATTAGCATTTGCTCAAAGGTCTCAGCCCTTGCTCGGTGCTTCGGCCCGCTAGTGCTAACATTTCTTCTCCAGTACTCAATGTCAGTAATCACTATCTACGCCACCGGTAAATTGAGTCCCCTGAAATTGGTCTGCAGCCTCCTTTATCTGTCTGCTGCTTCAATATCACTGGTCTTGCCATTTACCAAGGCATAACGACTTCTCTAGACTTCTCTAGACTTCTCTAGACATCTCTAGACATCTCTAGACATCTCTAGACATCTCTAGACATCTCTAGACATCTCTAGACATCTCTAGACATCTCTAGACTTCTCTAGACTCGTTTTGCTTGCTGGCTGGCATACGGTATGGGAAAATAGCACTTGGTAGGCGTATACTTCCAGCGGTGTTCGTTGATGTGTTCGTTGATGTGTTCGTTGATGTGTTCGTTGATGTGTTCGTTGATGTGTTCGTTGATGTGTTCGTTGATGTGCTTGGCTGTGACGGTGTTATTATTGATTCCCCTCTGGTACTTTTCTGGGACAAATTCTCGCGCTCCTGCTGGCAGATGCTGAACTTATTCTACAGACTCAACGCTCTTTTTTTGGTTATTTTTTTATTGAAATCTGGTTTAGAACGTGAGCTGGAACTGAAACTGAAACTGAAACTGGAACTGGAACTGAATCCGGAACTGAAACTGGACTTAACAAGAAGAAACTAGCATATAGTCATGACCATAGTAGTATTGGTAACCATTTAGCCTGTACAGTCAGTATAGTCATAGTTAGTACATGGTTCGATCATCAAACTGATAGGTATAGTCATTAAAGTCAAAGCTTTGGTAAGTTTTATACTCAATAGTCATAGTAGTATAGTATAGTACGAGTGTAGACATNTAGTCATAGTAGTCTAGTATAGTACGAGTGTAGACATAGTTATCATAATGTCTGTACATGGAAGGGCCAGGTAGTCATACTACTCAGTAAAGTTAGTAGAGAAGTAGAGAAGTAGGTCATTCTTCCTGGAAGACTCATCTAACTTACAAGTCCGTTAGAAGCTTATAGTCCTTGCGAATACAGGCTCAAACCTAAGGTCACAAAGGCTGGTCACAAAAGCTGGTCACAAAAGCTTTTCTCTGACAAAAAAAGATCATTTAGACCTTCCATCAACCAAACTCTTTTATCACGCCTCTTCTCAATAAACTCTTCTCAATAGACTCTTCTCAATAGACTCTTCTCAATAGACCTGTTAACAACACCATATCCCATCAAAGACATATCAATTTATACCCCGTCAGTCTGTTGAATTTCACTTGGGATAAAACCAATACCGAACAACTGATGCTTTAATATTTAAAGCCATTTGTTTGAATGGTGATACTGCTCGAAGGACTTTGCACCAAAACCAGAAAAAAGGCAATTGAGTCTTGTGATGAATTAAGACCTAATAGAGACCTTATGAGTTGAGACCTTATGACTTGAGGTCTCCAATTTGCATTTTGCATCATCACAAAAAATAAAGCTTGCTGTGCTTCGTATAATCAATTCCCAGAGGAGCTTGGAAAGCCACATAATATGCACCTTGTTGGTTAAATTCTCGTCAGCAACTGGTTGGAGTTATGAGATCCTATAAGAAGCAAAAGTGTATCATTTGCATCGACAGGGAAGGCATGTCGAGAAAGGGTGGGAACTGATGTATAGACAATTGTCTGAAGGTCCAACGATTGGATTGGTGAACTGAAGATCAAGAGTTGTAGAGAAATCATCCTCAATGGAGAGACGATAAAACACACTGCTTGAAGAGACGATAAGACACATTGCTTGAAGAGAAACCAGATGATCAAATCTATGATCAGATGTCAGGAGTTTTCATTCGGCCAAAAGAAACTGTTTGGAGTTCTGCCGCATACTGACAAAATCTTACTCATGACTGAGTCTCTGTTGCAACCTCCAAACATGAATAATACTTTGGTCCCATTAGGAGCCATAAGCTCAAGACAATTTTTTATTGTAGATCTCTATTCTCATGTAGACCTCTCTTATCATATCTCTTATCAAACCTCTTATAGATCTCTCATATAGCTCTCATATAGCTCTCATAGACCTCTCATAGACCTCTTATACCTCTTATCAGCCCTCTCATACCTCTTATCAATGACCACTTTCTAAAGAAATAAAGTTCCAGTTACCAAGAGATCACATGCTCTATAGCCAACGACACTTCCTAATAAACACCTTTCCACAAATTCTCAAGTAAAAACACCCCAAATCATAAACTTCGGTTCATCAACCGAATCATAAACTTCTGTTCATGAACCGTTTACGGGTGAACGCCAACCAGAACTTGCTAGGCACAGTCTCATTATCAGCATAGACCTTCTTCAACAAACGGTCGGCCAATTCCTGACGAAACTGCAGCAAATAACCTCTCAACAACTCTGCTTCATTTTTAGATCCCGGGCCTTGGTACAATGCATTCATGGGGAACCCGACATCTCCGGGCAACGCAAACGAGTCAAGCGCCAAGTTATTTAGCGCCCGGATTGCCTCTTTATAGGTAACCCTACTGTTCAATTTGGATAAACAGTCACTGACGAATAAAATCCCGTAAATAAGTAATCTGTCTGCAGGCCCCTTGATGTCGAAGTTTTTGAAGAAGGAGTTTGCTCTAAAGAGATCGAGCACTTCCTCAATGATATCGTACTCTTGGTTTGGGGGGTACGAGGGGCCGCGGTACGAGGTATGGATAGGCAATAAGACGATGTTACCTACGGTACGCTCGGTGGCTGTGTCGCCTAAGAATGTGGAATGATAAGCTGGCATTGGGGTAAGTTGGGTTTGGATAGTGGAGGGTGTTGTTCAGGAATCGCGGCTGAATAGATTTGATGTACGGGCCTTCAAGGTGCACGGGCCTACGGCTCGGACAGCGACACTACGACACTACGACACTACGACACTACGACACTACGACATTACGACACTTGGTGTACTGGTGTTTTGAAATCACCGACATTTCGACATTGGTGTAAGGATCTTCCAGTTAAACGACATTTGTCACTGGTGTAGGGATCTTCTGGAGTAACGACTTTCCGACACTGGTGTAGGGATCTTCTGGGGTAGCGACATTATGACCCTGGTGTAGGGATGTTTTGTTTGGTGGGGTGGAATCGAGGGTGGCGACATTTGGTGTACTGATTTCCTTCCTTCCAAAGAATGTTAGGCCGGTACACCAGCCGGACATTTATTTTTAATAACCCCCAAAAAAAAAAAAGAATACACGGCTGGCATGTGGTGTACGGGTGTGCGCTGCTCCCCCCCCCCCCCCCTCGGAATGTATCGCCCGCACTTTCCATTCGGCTCCGCTTAAGGCGCCGCGCCCGATGCAGGAATCCAAGCAACCCGTCTAGAATATCCAGCAGGGGATATGGTCGGATGAAACCAACATGAAACACGCCTGCAACACAGAAATAGGGTAATATAAAGGAACCGGTTTCCCAATTAGGTAAAAGCTTCTCTCCTATACATACACTCTTCTCCCCTCCCCCCCCTCTTCCCCACCTCTTCCCCCCTCCACCCTCCCTTAGTATAATTTCCTTTCCCCTGCACAGTGCGCAGCCCACACTCTCTTTTCGTTGCTTGCACTCCAATACCCTCGCACCCTTACACCCTCACCTCACACGCTCTCACATTCACCGCTTCCATTCTTTTCTTCCACCATTGCATTCTTCTTCCCGGCAACTTCCTTCCGCTGCTCTTTTAAGACGTGCACATCGCCGGTGGCATCCTAGCACAAACCCGTACCTCCAGCATCCCACCTCTCACCTCTTCTTCCTCCTTGGTGGTGTTTACTGTTGGCTTCCCCCCCTTCCCTTATTTTTTTTTTTTAATTCCTGGCGTTGTTTTAATTCACTAGGCCGGATATAGGACGACTTCCACCTGATCCGATCTTCCGCCCCCAACAACAACAACAACAACAACTACAGCAACAGCAACAGCAACAGCAACAACAACAACAGCAACAACCATTATCCCCAATCAAACAACAACATCAAACGCTGTTCTCCTCAATAACAACAGCCGCTATCCTCTGTCATTATCTGCTCTTGATTTTCCTGCAGTCTTGCTTTCCTGAGTTTCTGATTGCCCTGAATCTGATTATCTTGTCTTTGATTAATCTGAAGTCTAGCTTTCTTGATTCTTGATTCTTGCTTCTTGATTCTTGCTTCTTGCTTCTTGATTCTTGCATTCATACTTGGCATTCATACTTGGCATTCCTGCTTGGCTTTACCCCTTCCGCTGGACTTATACCGGGTACTTAATCGCTTGTGCTAAGCTACCATGTCATATCCGCCCAATCATGAGGCGTTCAACCTCCCGGAACATCTAATACCGCTGGCCTTAATGAGTTCCAGTGTGGCCCACGCTCCGGGATCGTCCAAGAGCCATGGGCCTCCTTTCCCCCCAAACCAGGGATCTTTCCCTAACCAGGGATCTTTTCCTAACCAGGGATCTTTTTCTAACCAGGGATCTTTCCCTCCAAACCAGTCTGCTTATGCCCAGGCCCAGCCTCTGGGGAGCCCGTATAATCCTGGTTTTGACGGCATCAATCAGGCTCCATACCCTGGAGCCAATCAAACGCACGGAAACTTTGAAAGTGTGGGAAAACCACCCATCTATGGTTACCCACATTCAGAATCTCACCGCTCCTCGGCTCTGTCGTTGACTCATGAACCCGTTCAACGGTATGGGAACTTTCCCAATGATGGGGGTCACCCTCAAGCTGGTTATCCGAACCAACACCCAAATCAAAAACCAAAAAACGGCCCTGGGGTTATCCCGCATGGCCGCAGGGACCCTCCAATGGGTCATAATCCAGCTCCGGCCTCGTCCATGCCCCATGTCAATCACCTGCCTCAGAAACGGCCCCACACGCCTCGCCAGGGCTACCCTGCAGATTACCCGGGGAACGGGTATCCTAATCAGGATCCTCGGCTTGCCAACCAGGACCCTCGGAGCCATACAAACCTGGAAAGACCTTACCCCAATCAAGATCCTCGCCTCCAAGACCCACGCTTTAATGACCCCCGCCAACAGGAAAGACCCTATCCGAATCTGAACTTTTCTCCCGGCCCAGCTCAGTATGGACCTTCTGACGGTCATTCTCTGCACAGAAAACCCCCTATTCTGCCCATTCTGGAAAACAGAAGAGTCGTGACTTCCCCCACCATGCCCGTCTACAACGCAGAGGCATTCCAGACTCAACAAGTCAGAAAAGAACGTGACGGCAAGGAGTCAAGAACAAAGTCCATGACGTCATCAAACCAGCCGGTGCATTACAACAATACACAGACGCAACGGTCGTTATCGGGCAGTTCTGGCCATTCCTTCTCGTTCTCGTCCAAATCAAGGTCCTTGAGTTCCTTGGGAAAGCTTTCTTCGCTCTCCACCAAGAAGTTCTCCAGCACCTCTACTTTACAAAGAGACCGGACGCCGTCGCTGTCGACAATAGTACCGGTCAAGTCGCATTCCCATTCGCTGAGGAAACCCATCGTGTATCCGGCCATTCTTTCCCGTGTCGCTAAGGCCTTTAAGGAAGGCATGGTACTTACCATCAACATGAAAGATGGCTTGGAGTACCATGACTCGTTTACAGGAAATGTGGCCATCGACCTTATCTGCAATATCATCCGGACAAACGACCGGAACTTGGCCTTGCTTTTGGGTAGGGCTTTAGATGCTCAAAAGTTTTTCCACGATGCCACATATAATCATCGTTTGAGGGATTCTGCTAACGAAATCTACAATTTCTCACGAGTTTACAGCGATGTGGAGTTTTTCGACGATAATGGAGGCGTCAGTGGAAACGGAAGCAATAACAACTCCAATAGAGCATCATTGCTTGATAATCAGCCTTCCTCCACGGCTCCTTACCCTTCATCAAATTATCCCCCAATGCCAGGAAGTCCCATCGAGGGTATTCCTGGAAGCTATACGAGTCTCAACAAAGTTGGAACCGACAAGGATTTCATGGATCAGTCTCGTGTCAATGGTGTGTTTACCATTTTGACCGAGTGTTATTCTCCAACTTGTAACCGCAACCGGTTGTGTTACTCTATAGCTTGTCCTCGTCGTCTTGAGCAGCAAGCTCGACTTAATATGAAGCCTAGAGGAGGCTTAAAACGGGCAGTGTCCAGATTATCTTTGCATGACACCGAAGCCTCCAAGACGTTGTGGCACGAAACGGTGGATAGTGAAGTGCTTGAAAAATTGGACAAGCACGAGAAAATGAGACAGGAGTTGATCTACGAGCTCATTTATACCGAAAGGGATTATGTCAAGGATTTAGAGTTCATGACGGACTTCTACATCATGCCTTTGAGAAATCCCACCAATAACATCATCCCGGAAAGAGAACGGGATGCTTTCATCCGCACGGTTTTCGGAGGTGTGAGTGAATTGTTAAGATTGGCCAAGAGTCTTAGTGAAGCGTTGACCGCACGGCAACAGACTCAGAAACCCGTAGTCGAGACCATCGGAGACATTTTGTTGCTGTACGTTGGAAGTTTCGAGCCATTCATCAAATATTCGGGAAACAAGGTGTTTGCCAGTTTTGAACATGAAAGACAACAGCAGGTAAACATCAAGTATGCCCGGTTTTTGGAGGCTATTGAGAAGAAACCCGAGTCTAGGAAACAAGACTTCTCCTCATTTCTTATTAAAGGTGTTCAAAGACCTGCACGGTATCAATTATTGGTGAGTGGAATTTTGAAGAACACCAAAGAAGATTCTCCTGATTACAAGGTTCTTCAGGAAACAAAAGAGGAGTTGGAGAAGGTTTTGGCTCGCATCAATGTACAGACCGGAGAAGCCACAGACCGACACAAGGTGATGGTGTTGCACCGGCTTCTTGGAAGACAAACTCTAGAAGAACGGTTCAACTTCAAGTTGAACTACAACAACCGAATCATATATCAGGTGACGTTAAGCCGGAAAAGAGACAATGAGAAAATCGACCTCTATCTTTTCGAACACGCGCTTTTATTGGTCAAACACAAGATCCAAAACAAGAGAGAGGTTCATAAGGTGTTCGAACGGCCCATTTACTTGCCTCTTTTATTCATGAACAGTGGCTATGATATCCCTACTTTTAAGACATTGCTTCCCTTCAGAGAAAACGGGTCCATTGTTTCCGATGTTGGTTTACGGAATAAGGTGGAGAACTCTCAATATAACCCCGTTTCGTCGTCTCAACCGAAATTGCAGGTTAATTTCTTGGGGCTTGGAAGCAACCCCACGCACATTTCTTTGTTTGCTGACGATTTGACTAATCAGAACCAAGTGTTGCTGCAGATTCAGGCACAGCAGAAGAAGCTCATTGAAAAGAACGATGTTTTTTCCTTGTGCAAATATGAAACTAGACGGTTTATTGGCAACAACAGAATCAACTGTGCTGTTCCTTGTTATGGAGGCAAAAAGCTTTTGTATGGAACAGATGCAGGAGTGTGGGTTTCTACAGTTCGTTCCATCAGTGTGACTTCATCGGAGAAGATCTGTTCGGATCCCACGTTGGTGATCAGCAAGCCATACGTGACGCAATTGGAGGTTTTGGTGGAGTACTCCAAGGTTTTGGTTCTTTCTGACAAAACGTTTTACGAGTTTGATTTATCATGTACAGACTCGTTGGATCACGTCAAGAACACGCGCAGTGGAAAGGTGATTCTCAATCACATTTCTTTTTTCAAAACCGGCGTTTGCGACGGTAAGCTCTTGATGTGTGCTGTTAAATCAGGCAATGCCAAGGCCATCAATATTGTGGAGCCCATTAATCCCTTTGACAGCAAGAACAAGAATAAGAACCGCAAGCCGGAAGTGCGGGAGATTACGTTCACTTCAGACCCCGTTTCCATTTCGTTCTTGAAGACCAAGTTATGCATTGGATGCACCAAAGGGTTTGAAATTCTCTCTTTGGAAGCCGGAAAAAAGGAGTCTATTTTGGATGAGGCCGATCCATCTTTGGATTTTGCCACTCAAAGAGAAAGCGTGAAGCCATTGGCCATCCATAGGCTCGACAAGAAGTTCCTATTGAGTTATAGCGAGTTCTCGTTTTTCATCAACGGAAATGGATGGAGAACCAAGCACGACTGGGGGATCTTCTGGGAAGGAATGCCACAAAACATTGCGTTGTTCTACCCCTACCTCTTGGCGTTTGATCCCGGGTTCATTGAGATCCGGGACTTAGAGACCACCACGCTCATCCGGGCGTTGGTGGGCGAGAACATCCGGTTCTTACACTCCAACGAGCACGAGGCGTTATATGCGTGCGAGGAGAATGGATACGATATCATCGTGTCCATAGACTTTTTGAACCTCAAGCCTAAGGCCAAGAGTTAGAAAACGAAAGAGGAGATTGATTAACCGAAAGAGCAGGCAAAGAGAAGGCGAGAGGTCAAACAAGCCATGATGAGATGATGAGATAAGTACCCAAGGGATCACTGAACAGAACAGAACAGAACAGAACAGAACACAACAGAAGAGATTATCAAGAACTAGTGCAATACATAATTCTATGAAAGAAGTAATGGGATTAGTCAAATGATTCACAAAGTACAGGTGAGTGAAGCTATATATAACTGATGTACTACTTCAACAACTACTAGAACTATCTTATGAAATCTCACCATTCATGAGTGTCACCAATCTACAAACACATTCTCATCCTTATGGTGTAGAAAGTATACAGTATACAATATACATTGGTGTAGCAGAGTAGATGGTAATAGATGGTAATAGATGGTAATAGATGGTAATAGATGGTAATAGATGGTCATAGATGGTAATAGATAGTAATAGATGGTAGTAGATGGTAGCATGATGTCTACTATAGTCAACAGTATAAAGTACACGAAAATGGACCCTAGTACAGTGATATTCGAAACGATTCAGACCACGACATAATGATTCAGACCTACACGACATAATGTTTCGGACCACACTAGCAAAATTCAACAAACCAATCAAAGGGAAACGAACTCGGAGAACTGACGATCCATCCGTCTTTGGAGCATAGTTAAGTCGTCAGGGGAACCCGAGAAGTGGCCACGAAAGCCCTCAGGGGTAGTCCGACAGTAGATAGCATGGATCGCAGACACCAGAGTACGCAGACACCAGAGTAAAATACTCTATCATTAAGTAGTAAAGTTCCGGAGTCCGCATACCAATAGTCTTTTGTAAACCCCACTAAAGATACGTGTAGATTTCTTAACTCGAGATACCTGTAGATTTCCTAACTCGAGATACCTGTAGATTTCCTAACTCGAGATACCTGTAGATTTTTTAACTCGAGATACCCGTAGATTTTTTAACTTGTCATGTGCCAACAACTCTGGCACAGCAGGTGGTCCTTTCAATAACCACGGAGTACAGTCCAGAGGACTATACTTAAGAGTGTTCATAAAGCTCATAGTCTCATCAAGGTATGTAAATACTGTTGAAACTGTGGGACATTTGACATGTGTCAACCTGTGAGTGCTTGTACCCTGCATCTATGAAATGCATAAAGAATCTAACTGCACTAAGTTCTCCGAGGCGCCAAGTTCTGAAGTCCTGTCCCCGTTTGCTGTGACAATGGTCAGCAGTAAAAACATAGCTTGCCCAGTTGATTTCACTAGGTTTGGTCTTTTCAAAGTAGTGCCTAATATCCTTGGTGGATCTGGTCTTCATGTTAATTTTGAAGATCCCCCCAGACATGTTCCTTTCAGCAAGGTCAACTATCTCACTTTCTACCTTCGTGAGGTAAATAGTAAAGGTCTTGATATCCTCGTTTGAGATCAGGCCTCGTTCTTGTTTCAAGGTTTCAAGTACCTTGTTTTGACCCTCGTAGTACACCCAGATATATTCCTTTGCTGTCACTGTCTCCAAGACTTTCACAAACTCAGCTTCAAATATTGCTGATTTCTCATACCGGTCAAGAAAGACAGGAAATTCCAATGTCGACATAACGGCGCCAGGGCTCATAGGTTGACACATGTCAAATGTCCCACGGTTTCAACAAATACAATAATTCACAAAGTTTCGTTTCGTACCCCTTAGCACATCTTTTCGAGCCAAACTAAATATCTTAATGATTCACACCAACTATACCAACTTTCATTGGATTCCCTATATTCTGAAATCTTAAATCTCTGGAGGATTGCCTAATATATGTACTGCATTTGGGAGTCTTGCAGTACAAAACAAAACAAAACAAAACAAAACAGAACAAAACAAAACAGAACTGGTTTTTTTGTTATCCTATATACAACAACTTGAGAAGGGCTATGTAATTATTAAGTGAATTATTGGTCCGGAACATTCTGTCTTCTTGGTCCGAAACATTCTGTCGCGTAGGTCTGAATCGTTTTATCGCACTGGGTAAATGATTAATAAAACTTAATTTGTTTAATGGGTTATATGGCCCTTGAGTTTCTGACATAAAACCATGAATTATTGAACCCGCTGACATAAATAATAAAGCTTTAAAGAAAGCATGACAATATGAATAATATATTGCTAAATCATAAGCACTTGAACCTATAGCTAACATCATTATTCCTAATTGACTCATTGTTGATAAAGCTATAACTCTTTGTATATCATTAGATACTACAGCTATTAAACCACTTACTCAAGTTGTTAATCCACCTAATCATAATATTAATAATAATACTGATGGAGTATATTCTAATATATAAGATGATCTTACTAATACAAATACTCCACTACAAACCATTGTTGCCGCATGTAATAATGAACTAACTGGGGTTGGCTTTTTTATGATTTTTTATCTTACAGGTTAGTGGCAGCCTGCACATGGGTTCCATCAATGGTAGAGTTGGAATTCACTTTGAAGTATGAGTGATTGGTCAAGTTAACAATGGTGGTATTTTTTTCTGACCATTCAGGCACCCTTGCCTCATACTCCACACTCGCCTTATCCTTGGAAATGGTGTAGGTGACATAACAAACGATATCTGCAGGAAACCCTTCGGATCCATCTCTATCCACGTGAACAAATTTCATGGATATGGGCCCATCTTTTTTGGGCTGCTGAGTCACGGGCCCAAGGAAGTACTGCTTATCGTAACCTGCAGTACCACCATGAAGAGAGTTTAAGCCTTCATTTTGGGTCACTTTGAATTGAGAACCATCAATTTCGAATTCCCCCTTGGCAATACGATTAGCATAACGTCCAATGGTGGCTCCAAAATATGGGTTTTGGGAAGATTGATACTCTGATAATGTATCGAAGGACTGCACATAGTGCTTCTCTTTCAAAACAATATCTTGAATCATGGCTCCATAATTGGCAATGTTGACTTTAAAGTCTCCTAAGGTTATGGTATGGATTCTGCTTCTGAAATCTTTTAAATTAATCGTTTTATCGCACTGGTCTAAATCGTTTCGAATAACACTGTATACTTCCCATACCCTTTAATAACCTACTTTACTATACATCCAAAATTATGGGCAACTCAATTCCGTTCTTTGTGGAATCATTATGTAGTTACTAGTTAGTAGTAAGAGATTAGTAGTAAGGAGTTAGTAGTAAGGAGTTAGTGGTAGTTAATAGTATGTAGTGGACAGAGAGTAACTAGTACATAGTACGTAGTGGACAGAGGACAGAGTAGACAAAAGTAAAGGGTAGTAGTAAATGGTAGTAGTAGTAAATGGTAGTAGTAGTAAATGGTAGTAGTAGTAAATGGTAGTAGTAGTAAATGGTAGTAGTAGTAAATGGTAGTAGTAGTAAATGGTAGTAGTAGTAAATGGTAGTAGTAGTAAATGGTAGTAGTAGTAAATGGTAGTAGTAGTAAATGGTAGTAGTAGTAAATGGTAGTAGTAGTAAATGGTAGTAGTAGTAAATGGTAGTAGTAGTAAATGGTAGTAGTAGTAAATGGTAGTAGTAGTAAATGGTAGTAGTAGTAAATGGTAGTAGTAGTAAATGGTAGTAGTAGTAAATGGTAGTAGTAGTAAATGGTAGTAGTAGTAAATGGTAGTAGTAGTAAATGGTAGTAGTAGTAAATGGTAGTAGTAGTAAATGGTAGTAGTAGTAAATGGTAGTAGTAGTAAATGGTAGTAGTAGTAAATGGTAGTAGTAGTAAATGGTAGTAGTAGTAAATGGTAGTAGTAGTAAATGGTAGTAGTAGTAAATGGTAGTAGTAGTAAATGGTAGTAGTAGTAAATGGTAGTAGTAGTAAATGGTAGTAGTAGTAAATGGTAGTAGTAGTAAATGGTAGTAGTAGTAAATGGTAGTAGTAGTAAATGGTAGTAGTAGTAAATGGTAGTAGTAGTAGATGGTAGTAGTAGTAAATGGTAGTAGTAATAAATGGTAGTAGTAAATGGTAGTAGTGGTAAATGATAGTTGATGTAGGTGGATAGTAATAGCTACCAAATAAAAAAGATTGTATATAGATAGTAGTGTGATGGTAAATGAACTTGAGTTAACAAAGGTGAAAGTGAAAGTTAGAAGATTTGAGTGAAGGTCTGAGTGAAGGTTGGAAGATCAGAGTAAAGGTTGGAAGATCTGAAGGTCTGAAGGTCTGAAGATGAATGGGGTGCAGACTCAGACTCAGACTCAGAGTGGAGACTGGGGACTGGGGACTGGGGACTGGAACATTTCATGGACTTAGAACTACCACTCTTTCTCATGTTAACTTATGAGGGGAGGTATGAATGAGCAAGATCTTAAGTTTTAGTTTGAGTGAGCTTGAGCTTGAGACAGGTATGGAATCTGATGTCTTAAATCTGATGTCTTAAATCTGATGTCTTAAATCCGGCCTATGCTAATGACTGATATGCTCAAGATCATCATTATGATTATGAAGTATAGACCATACATTGGTTATGACTATGATTTGGTTCTATGTTCCTAGACTAGAGTACGGACTGACTATGAATGACTGTGAATGACTGTGAATGACTGTGACTGGCTGTGATTGACTGTGATTGACTATGGATTGACCTGGCTTTTGAATACTCCAATTGTGGACCATGACTATGGCCTTTAACTGAACCATTAAGTTATTATACCATGACATGACCTTATCATTGACTTAGGTTCGACTCACATTGACATATGTCTTTTCCATGAGTTCTACTATGGTACTATGGGGATAGTCTCTTATACTATGGTCTGTTCAATCTCCCTACGGTACCCATTACCATCAGTCTATGGTACTATGACATTACGATGCTATGCTCATTACTATGGCCATGGACTACTATAACCATGGACTACTATGACCATGGACTACTATGACCATGGACTATGACTATGGCTGGATTGACTCTTATATGACCATGGACTATGACTATGGCTGGATTGACTCTTATATGACTATGGCCTGGACTATGAACAGTACCGTTGAAAAGGATTCCTACTATAACCCTCACTTGGTATGGCGTAGATGTGGGTGTCAAAAGGAGAAGTCAACTCAAACTTCCACAAATATAACTTTGAGGAAATCATCAAAGGCCATCCAAATTCGGAATCGATATGGATGTGTCAAGTTTACAGAGTGAAGATCCACATGAATCATAATTGTTAAGGTTCATTCATGAAGTCAGTACATAGTACATATATTAATATATATAATATTCCCATTAACATAAAATCTTGATTATATAATGATATAGCTGTACTTACAAATAATATTATTAATCATAATATACTTTGTACTGGTGATAATAATCCCATAGCTAATAAACTTGATAGTCCACTTATTAAATTCATTTTTTTTTTATTTTTTTAATTACTTTAAATAATGATGAAGATCATTAAGATAATAACCCCTTGATTATATCCCCCCTTAGCGGGGATAAACTATCTTTTCTGGCTAATAAATCTCATATTTGAGTAATAGCATGATTAGTACTTCTACCAGGTCTAAAACCTCAAGATGAAGTATCACCACAAGAGTTTAGTCGATTAACAGCATACCCTTAATATATATATATTATAAAATATATAATTCCTTTTTAAAGAAATAATAACTTAGATATTATTTTAAGTTATGTCAATGAAGAGAACATATATTCGAAATATTGTAAAAAAACCAATAAGGGGCATCATTTATGGAAATCATTAATCATCATTTACTTCCTTACATAATTTATATTAATATTACCTAATGATATTCATGAACCTAAATTTATATGTATAGTTTCTTCAAATATATAAGTTAAAAAATTAAACATTATAAAATATTAGTAACTTTACCTCTCAATCTATAGTATGTAGTGGACCGAGAGTACTCTAGTTACTATGTTCATTTGCCGAAGATTCCCAAGAGAGGAATTGGAGCTGTTTTTTAGTGTTTTCAAGAATAGAGATCGCTGTGCAACAACTCCTTAACGATCTTTGTTTTAATCACCTCAGCTCATTCTGCTACTCTGTACAATGGAGTAGTGTAGAAGTCTCAATAGAATACTAAAAAAACAATAGCCATTGTATCGGGCAGAGAGGTTTCATAATATCTCAATAACTAGGGCACTAACTATGGTGGACCTAAAAATACTATACAAGACTATACTATACTATACTGTACTATACTACTCTAGTATACTATACTATAGTATACTATACTATACTATACTATACTATACTATACTATACTACTATACTACTCTAGTATACTATACTACTATACTACTCTAGTATACTATACTATACTATACTATACTACTATCCAAGACTATACTATACTATACTATACTATACTATACAGTACCATACAATACTATAAAAGACTATACTACTATACTACTCTAGTATACTATAACTCTAGCTACACTTAATAGTCGACTGGTTAAAAGGTCACTAGTTAATGGTCTACTAGAAGCCTGCCTCGGCCCGACAAACCCACGTGCACATGATCCTATAAGTCTGTCTACATTGACTGTTTGCGGCCCATGGATTATCTGGTCCCGTGTGGTCTGTCCACAAGCCACCGTCTATAGTAGATATCTAATACTCCTTCTTCTGCAGCTTCCCATGCTTCCCATGGTTCCTATTTCCAAAAGCGAAGCATATATCATAAATCGTAGCCACACCTCCCCCAAAAAACACTGATCCATTCAAGTCAATGGAATCAGGCCAAGATAATGAATAAGATCAACAACCAAGAATTATATTAACAACCAAGAATAAGATCAACAACCAAGAGTCTATGAGACTTGCAATCTTAGATTCACTGACTGATGATGATGATGATGATGATGATGATGATGATGATCAATGAAGACATGGACTTAATTTCAATACAAAAAGTAGGCCTTAATTCTTTACGCCTTATAGAAAAAAGAGCCTTCTCCCTCTATCAAACCCAAGAAGCAGATTCCATAAATAGTAATATGTTCGTCTCAACTAATACTAGCTCTTTTATTATTATTCAATCTTTTTACTACTTTACTCTACTCTACTCTACTCTACTCTACTATACTATACTATACTATACTATACTATACTACTATACTATACTATACTATACTACTATACAAGACTATACTATACTACTATACTACTATACTATACTATACTACTATACAAGACTATCCAAGACTATACTACTATACAAGACTATCCAAGACTATACTATACTATACTATACTACTATACAAGACTATACTATACTATACTATACTACTATACAAGACTATCCAAGACTATACTATACTACTATCCAAGACTATACTATACTATAGTATATCTCCCCTACCCTTCAATAACCTATTTTACTATATATCCAAAATTATGGACAACTCAATTCCGTTCTTTGTGGAATCATTATGTAGTTACTAGTTAGTAATAAGGAGTTAGTAGTAAGGAGTTAGTTGTAAGGAGTTAGTAGTAGGAGAACAGTAGTAAGGAGTTAGTAGTAAGAGATTAGTAGCAAGGAGTTAATAGTACGTAGTGGACAAAGAGTAAACAATACATAGCACGTAGTAAACAGTAGTGAGCAGAGGACAGAGTAGACAATAGTAAATGGTAGTAGTAAATGGTAGTAGTAGTAAATGGTAGTAGTAAATGGTAGTAGTAGTAAATGGTAGTAGTAAATGGTAGTAGTAAATGGTAGTAGTAGTAAAGAGTAGTATATAGAGTAGTATTTGGTTGATGTGAGTAATTGGTGGATGGCAGTAATTGGTGGATGTTACTTTTGGTGAATGTAATTGGTGGATGTTACTTTTGGTGGATGGGGGAGTGCATGTGATTATAGATCTGGGAATGCAACAATGTTTATTGCTATATGTACATTCTAGGATATATACGTGGACGGTAAAACACTATGATCCGGTATACAAACATATACTATACGAGAAGTATACGGTCGTATTTTAATTAGCCGGTTCTTTTTTTTTTTTTTTTGGTTTTATAATTAGAGGGTTTTTTTTGTATATGGACTACCCGGTGCACTATGGTACGGTATGGATCGGAGAGGACGGTATAGACGTTAAAAAAAAAAAAAACACGCCAAAACTATAGGGATGTACGGGTGTAACGAGGTAGAGAGAGAGACGTGAGGAAGGAGGGAGAGAAGGAATCAAGGGGATGGGAGAAGGAATGGGAGAAGGAACGAATGGGAGAAGGAACGAAAGGAAATAGAATAGAGAAGGAAAGAAGGAAGGAAGGAATGGGAGATGAAAGAAGCGAAGGGGTGTACGGATGTGAACGACCATAACCATTTTTTTTTTATATCCATGTATATAATAATTAACATACATTTCTATACATACATTAATAAAGTGCGACGCGCGAACGAAAACTTCTTCTCCAAACTCCTCTACGTTCGTCCGAAACCAATGCCCGATTTGCACAATATCTTTACCCAGGAGCCGCTCGTGCAGTATGGCTTGCCCTCTGTAGACCGGCCATTTGGGTTATACCTTTGGCCCCTTTTTTCGGCTGCGTTCGAGAAAATCGTGGGGTACCCTGCTGAGGACTTTGAGTTTGTTTATAATAAGACTTTTTTGGCTAATGGTTGGCAAGCTATTGGAATTATTGCAGTTTATTATACGGTGATTTTTGGAGGTCGTTTTGTTACTACTAAGTTGGGTGTTCCTGCATTGAAGTTGAACTTTCTTTTCCAAGTTCATAACTTAGGCTTAACCCTTGCTTCGTTATCGCTTTTACTTTTGACCATCGAACAGTTAGTACCTATTTTGGTCAACCATGGTCTTTTCTATGCTATTTGCAGTGAACAAGCATTTGCCCCCAAATTGGTGACCTTATATTACTTGAATTATTTGACCAAATATTGGGAATTGATTGATACAGTGTTTTTGGTGTTGAAGAAGAAAAAGTTATTGTTTTTGCACGTGTACCACCATGGAGCCACGGCTCTTTTGTGTTATACTCAGTTGGTGGGCTCGACTTCGGTGGAATGGGTTCCTATTACTTTGAACCTTGCGGTTCATGTGGTGATGTATTGGTACTACTTTTTAAGTGCTCGGGGAATTCGCGTGTGGTGGAAGGAATGGGTCACTCGGTTCCAAATCATTCAGTTTGTTTTGGATTTGGGCTTTGTGTATTTCGCCACTTACACTCATTATGCTTTCCGTTACTTTAAGTCGTTGCCTCACGTGGGCGATTGCTATGGGTCGGAATTGGCCGCTTTCTATGGCTACTTGATCTTGACCTCATACTTGTTATTGTTCATTTCCTTTTACATTCGTGTGTATAAGAGTGCGGGAAAAAAGGCTGCCAAGGCTGAGAAGGACAAGGCTGACAAGGACAAGAGTACGGCTAAGGTGAAGGACTCAGCCAAGGTGTCTGGATCTGAGCCTTTGGTTTCCAAGGCCCGTTCCAGAAAGGCATAAGATCCGGGAATCCGAAGTTCCGGGAATTAAGATCTGGGCATTAAGATCCAGGGTCTAAGATCTAAGGTCTAAGATCCGGGAATTGGAAGATCCCGAAATCCGATAATCCTGAACTTCGATGATCCTGGTTTGAAGATCCAGAATTGTTAATCCAGGAACTCCATTTCAAGAACTGCATCCTTCCATCACCATATACTAGCAGTAGAGTGAGTTTTTGGTTTCTGGTTGTGACACGTTAGAGTCCATATATGACTATGGTATGATCTGAATATATGTAGTGTAGTCTAATTAAGTATCTATGTATAATAAGTAGTATGAAGTGGTATGAAGTAGTATGAAGTAGTATGAAGTAGTATGAAGTAGTATGAAGTAGTATGAAGTAGTATGAAGTAGTATAAAGTAGTATAAAAGTAATATACAAGGTAGTATACATGGTAGTATGACACGCCAATGCCTTCACATAAGAAACCAATTGAACTCCTCTGAATCAGTTTGTGGAGATTCCCGAGATATACATCTATTGGTATTATATTCATTTGCATGGATGTGACCTAACATATTATACTCCACTAAATTATGGTAAAGCATAGTGTAGTATGGTCTACTATGGTATAGTATGGTATAGTCTAGTATGGTCTACTATGGTATAGTATGGTATAGTCTAGTATAGTCTATTACGGTCTAGTAAGGTACAGCCTTTTGTAGTATCATGGTCTAGATGGTATAGTCTCTTTTAGTATAGTCTATAGAGTCACGTGCCGACTCTAAAGTGGGATTCAAAAAAGTACAGTGCTCTTCAAAAGTGAGCTTGTTCTCCTTCACTATGTGTTACAAAACCAAAATGGCGTAATGTTTCACACCAACTTTCATTAGAGTGTTTAATACTCTGAGCTCTTAGATCTGGAGACTAGTTTGAATCATTATGAAAAAATCACTGTAACAATGTATTATCATTATTTGACTATTTACATCTTTGCATCAACAGTAAGTGATAGTAAGTGAAAGTAACAGTAAGTGAAAGTCATAGTAAGTGAAAGTCATAGTAAGTGAAAGTCATAGTAAGTGAAAGTCATAGTAAGTAATAGTAAGTGAAAGTGAAAGTAACAGTAAGTAACAGTAAGTAATAGTAAGTGAAAGTAATAGTAAGTAATAGTAAGTGAAAGTAATAGTAAGTAAAGGTAGCGGTAAGTAACAGTAATAGTAAGTAACAGTAACAGTAAGTAACAGTAAGTAACAGTAAGAGTGAGTAGAAGTAAGAGTAAGTGAAAGTGAAAGTGAAAGTAACAGTAAGTAACAGTAAGTACCAAATTATCCTTATTCGTTGATGATTCCTCAAGCGAGGAATCGGAGCGGTTTATATAACTTTTCAAGAATCTAGATCGCTACGGAACAACTCCTTAGCGATCATTGTTTTCAATCACCTCAGCTGATTCTACTACTCCGTACAATGAGGCGGAGTAGAAGTCTGAATAGGTGGCTGTGTAACAATAGCCATTGTATTAGGCAGAGATGTTTTAAATTATCCCCATAGGTAGATCCCTACCCATGGTGGGTCTGACAGTAAGTAACAGTAAGTAACAGTAAGTAATAGTAAGTGAAAGTAACGGTAAGTAAAGGTAAAAGTTCCTGTCAGTGTTAGGTCCACCATAGTCTAACAAACAGTGAGTAGAAGTGAAAGTAAGTAATAGTAATAGCAACTAAGAGTATGTCAGAGTAAGAAAGTAACAGCAAGTGAGAGGAAGTAACAGTAAGTAACAGTAAGTAACAGTAAGTAACAGTAAGTAACAGTAAGTAACAGTAAGTAGCAGTAAGTAATAGTAAGTGAAAGTGAAAGTAACAGTAAGTAACAGTAAGTACCAAATTATCTTTATTCGTTGATGATTCCTCAAGAGAGGATTCGGAGCTGCTTATATAACCTTTCAAGAATAAGAATCACTACGGAACAACTCCTTAGCTTTTGTCTTCAACAAAGACCCCGAATCGGAAACCAAAATTCATTTTGCCTGCTCATCGTCCACTCGTCCATTGTCCCCATTATGTCTCTCTTATACTTCGTACCAAAGTAAAGAAGGAATCTCATAGCTTTAAATGGATTTAGGAACTAGATATCCATTGCCTCACACTTCAATCTTCTAGTGGTAGTTAGTCTACCTTGAGGCATTGTCCAAATGAGGCTCCGACAATCTACAACCTCTGCACCGCTGGAGCTGGATAATAAGAACTTTCAATGATTAATAAAACTTAATTTGTTTAATGGGTTATATGGCCTACGGTCAAATCACCGTCCAACTCTAATTCAAGCGGCTCTACATCCACTTTGTTACCCGATCACATATGATTTTCTGAATTTTCTAAAACCTTTTCCATCTTCAGTACTAGCAACCCTATATTTGAAAGAAAACAAGGACACAATAGGCAATTCTCTTTCGCTAAAGGTAACATAATTGTAACATAATCATATTTGTAAGATTCCGCATTTCTGAGCCTCTGGAACCTACTATCTACTTTTGCGTAGAAGGTCCACTCATAATAGGCCCATGTGGTAGTCTAGAGTAGTAGAGAGCAGTACTTTAGTATGAAATCAAAGTCAATGTATTTTAGCATGAGAACAAGGGAAAAGAGTCCAACCTAAAAAATTCTCCTTGAAGTTCTTATTTATATTTGTGTGTGAATTTTCACCTTCCAACACCAAATTATTCATTATTGTTTTAATCACTTCAGCTGATTCTACTACTCCGCCCCATTTTACGGAGTAGAAGTCTGAATAGAGGCTAAGTAACAATAGCCATTGTATCAGGCAGAAATGTTTCATATTATCCCCATAGGTAGATCCCTACCCATGGTGGGTCTGACAGTAAGTGAAAGTGACAGTAAGTGAAGGTAAAAGTACGTATCAGTGTTAGATCCACCATAGTCTAACAAACAGTAAGTAGATGTGAAGGTAAGTAATAGTAATAGCAACTAAGAGTAAGTGAAAGTAACAGTAAGTGATAGTAAGTGAAAGTAAGTGACCGATTGGTCTTCAGGGTATTTGATATAAATGTCCTAATTCAACTCCAAATGATCTTCTTGAACTAAACGATACAACTCTATATTGAACTATACTAGTATTAGTATTAGTATTAGTATTAGTATTAGTATTAGTATTAGTATTAGTATTAGTATTAGTATTAGTATTAGTATTAGTAGTAGTAGTAGTAGTAGTAGTAGTAGTAGTAGTAATAAGAGTAATTATAGAGTAGTATAGGAACAAGTAGTTCTACCTTTAATCTTATAGTTATCATTACCCACTGATTCCCAGAACCAGACACATAAAACCGCCCTAAAACCATATATCGTGATCTAAATCTACTGACACGTATCAAAGTCTTGGACTTGTGCAGGAAGTATGGTCACGAATTCATTATTGTTCCAACAAGGCGTGACCACACAAATATGGTTGATATAAAAAACAAAAAAACAAAAACCGACAGAAATTGGAAATAGAACACGAAACACGTATACTTGATTTTTTAGTCTGAAACGGTCAAAAGTCAAAAGTCAATCAATCAATCAATCAAAAAATCAAAACTCAATCAATCAATCATGAAATCAATATTAATCATTATTTCCATCTTTGGTATCCCAGCCATTGCACTGTTCCCATGGGCATTTTTCGCGCGAGTGAATAAGACATTCGAACCACTTTTCGGTATTTACCTTGGTGAACGCTTTAATAATATGAGTATGTTTGGACATAGAGATTCATTAGCCCTGCCCACGGAATTCGATTTGATAGGTGATTATGCTATTATATCAGGAGGGAACAAAGCACAGTATGTGGGGTTTAAGCTTGATCGGTTGGTGTATGGACCCAACGTCCCGTTTTCTCCATTGAAATTAGATATGAGCCGTAAAGTACATGCCCAATTTTTTTATTCATGTGATTTATTGGGAGGGACTGCACGAGGCATATTTTATGGTGAAAGTGCTAAGAATGCGAAATACTGTTTTAGAGTGGAAATCTATTTCTTGCCCTATAACCCAAATACAAAATCAGCAGTGTTCCCCTTAAATGATTTCATTCCAGGAGTACATGTAGAAACGCTTGGCGTTGATTGGCCATGTGCTCATCGGTTTAAAACTAAAAATGGTATTGATGACCTTACGGACTTTTTGCACCATTATAATGGGCCTTGTGATATTTATATAAACGATAAACTTGTGACCAAAGATGAATTAAGGTCGAGGTGGTTATTTAAACATGGTGTTTCGTTATAACTGGGCTTATACTAGTGAACTACTGTATTGTATTATTTATTCTACTACTACTAGACTAGACTACTATACTACTACTACTACTATAATACTACTACACCACTAAGCTGTAACACTATACTATACTACTATACTACTATACTACTATACTACTATACTACTATACTACTATACTCCTAGAGTAGACTACTATACTGTACTATTATAATGTACGAGTATACTTCTAGACTAGACTACTGGATTACACCACTATGCTGTACCACTGTATTGTACTCTCCTATACTGTACTATTATAATGTACTAGTATACTTCTAGACTACTATACTCCTAGCCTAGACTACTATACTACTAGACCACACTAGACTACTGCAATATACTATTGTACTAGTATATTGAACTACTATATTGAATTACTATATTGAACTACTATATTGTACCATGCTATACTAGACTAGATTACTGCACTAGACTACGGTACTAAACCACTGTACTCTACTATTATATTGTACTACTGTATTGCACTGCTATATTGTACTAGACTAGACTACTATAGTAGACTACTATACTAGAGTACCATACTGCACTACTATACTGGACTAGAGTACTATACGAAACTACTCCTCTGTACCACTATTCTGTACCACTATACTATACTTCACTAGACTACTCTAGTATACTATACTATACTACTAGACCAGACTAGACTACTATATCACGATACTGAATAAAGTTCAAGGAAACGACGTGGACTTATGATCCGGAGTAGCCGGGATATAATCATCGGTGCCCCGTATTTATATATTACCTACTATAGTTTGATTCCATAGGGTCGGAATATGATTATGTCGATTTTATTTTACCTACCCATTTATTTCCTGCTATACCATTTATATATTTATTAGATAATATAAAGGCAGAAATACTGGAGATACATAACTTTTTATAAAAAAGTTCTTGAATATGTATATGAAATTGCACTGATTCANGAAAAAAGTTCTTGAATATGTATAAGAACTTCCACCCAACGCTTTAAAGTTATTATTTGTATTAAATTCTATAATTTTCATAATAATTGGGGTCATATGCATGGATATGTGATAAACTATCAGGAATTACATATTGTTTAGTTGATAATAATTGAGAACTATTAGCAACGTCAACAAGATATATACTTTTGATTTTACCACCATATCTAGATTGACCCTAAGCGATACCATGGAAAACATAGTATGATTTAATACTTTATTTGGTATATACATAATATATACTTCATTATTGTTAGATCCACCATAGACAGGGCCCTGACTATGAAGGTATTATGAAGCGTCTCAGTCTGAATATTGTTACCAAGGTGATACGGCATTGTAAGAAGTATTATTATGGCCCTTTGAACATTCCAGAATAATACTTCTCATTGTTCTGGTAGAGAGTTTTTCAGTCACACGTTTCTCTCAAAGTTATATAAGCCACTCCTGTTTCTCTCAAAGTTATATAAGCCAATCTTGTTCCTCTCTTGAGGAACCATGAACGAATAAAAGTTTAGAAATGAATGTATTAAAGAATATAACACGGACCTCCTTATTTAAATATGACGTTGCAGTTGCGCACTCAGCAAGATTGTCAGGTGTTTAGGAAGTGAGACAAGTTTCATAGTCAAGTGCGTCTTCAAATAGGGTGAATTCACACTCTCCACATCAGTTGATGTAGTTCCCTTAGTTGTAGTCATCTTATTGATACTATTCCTCTTCTTCGGGATTGATACCGTTGTAAGATTTCATACCTTATTTGATATAGAAATAATCTAAACTTAGATATCATGTATCTTATATTGGGGTTTCTCCCATCATACCATATTTATATATGTTATGATATCAATGACTACATTCAATTATTCCATCTTGGAAATGATCTTCATCATATATTTCCAACTTCAACTTGTCGTCTTTGTGGAATTCCTTACTACTTTAATTTTGGATAAGGTTCGACCCATTTCTTTGAATGCTCTAATGCTGTAGTTATTTGGGAAGAGTACAAGATGTCTGACACTGCCACTATGAAGTACTATACTACCACTCTACTGTAAACCACCACTCTACTGTACTACTGTACTACTAGACTACTATACTAGACTACTACTACTTTACTGCAATACTACTATACTAGACTACTAGACTACTATACTCTTAGACTAGACTAGACTACTGTAATATACTATTGTACTACTATATTGTACCATTATAATGTACTATTATATTTCTAGACTAGACTAGACTAGACTACAGTATTTTACCATTCTATATTGTACTACTATGTTGCATCATACTACACTGTACTATATTACCGGACTACTATATTAGACCACTATGATGTACCACTCGACTTCACTAGGCTACTATATTGTACTACTATAACTGTACTGTACTATTATATTGCATTATCTATACCATTCTTCACTAGAAGACTGTCCTATACTACTATACTACTATACTACTAGACTACTACTAGACTATTATACTACTATACTACTCTCCTATACTGTACTATTATAATGTACTACTACTAGACTATACTACTACTAGACTATACTACTACACTACTAGACTGTTACACCTACGACGGGTAGACACACTACCCACAGAGATATCTTTCGAGCCTACGACTGCCAGTGACTCACCCAAGGCACCTTAACCCGTAACTTTGCCTTCATTAATTCACGTTACATCGTGACTTGGCGTTTAACCATCCTGCCTGACTCTCCGGTATTCACTGGCTAGCTACATAATTACTCGGATTCCCACTTATTGGGAATCCATCAACGAATGAACATAACTCCTAGTATTGGACGTGTTCAAGAATCTAATATATACTACTACCATACTACTACTAGGCTATAGTACTACTAGGCTATAGTACTATACTACTACTAGACTACTACTATACTAGGCTATAGCACTACTATACTATTAGACTAGTCTAGACTACTGTAATATACTACTATACTACTATATTGAACTATTATAATGTACTATTAAAATGTACTAGTATACAGTGATTTTCAAAGCTATTTATACCAGGAAGCAAAATGTTTGGAACCAGAACTAACAAAATCAAACAAACCAATACCTCAAGAAACTTTCGTACTCCTTCACACAATCTTTCAAATTAAATGTCATAATGTTTCAAACACCAACTTTCACTAGAATTCAATATCATGAATTCTTAAATCTGGAGGCTGGTTTGAATAATTTTGAACAACACTGTAGACGTATTCAAGAATCTAACAAGACTATACTAGACTACTATATTAGACTACTCTGCTAAACTCCTAGACTATACTACTGTACTACTGTACTACTGTACTACTGTACTAATGTATTACTGTACTAATGTACTACTGTACTAATGTACTACTGTACTGTACTACTAGACTACTGTACTACTAGACTACTACTATACTACTATACTACTATACTACTATACTACTGTACTGTACTACTGTACTACTGTACTAATGTACTACTGTACTAATGTACTACTGTACTAATGTACTACTGAACTGTACTACTAGACTACTGTACTACTAGACTACTACTATACTACTATACTACTGTACTGTACTACTGTACTAATGTACTACTGTACTAATGTACTACTGTACTAATGTACTACTGTACTAATGAACTACGGTACTAATGAACTACTGAACTGTACTACTAGACTACTGTACTACTAGACTACTACTATACTACTATACTATACTACTACTACTTTACTGCAATACTGCTATACTAGACTACTAGACTACTATACTCTTAGACTAGACTAGACTACTATACAGTGATTTTCAAAACTATTCAAACCAGGGTGAAAAATGCTTAGAGCCCGAACTAGCCAAATTAAACAACCCAATAACCCAAAAAGTTTTGGGACCCCTTCACAGAGTCTTTAAAATCAAATGACATAATGTTTCACACACCAAGCATCATTAGAATTCAAGATTCTGTATTCGTAATTCTATAGCTTGATTTCAATTATTTTGAAAAAGACTGTACACATAACACCCCCACCCACCTCCAAGAAAACAAAAGGGAAACCAGTTCATATTTCGTCCCTGCCGTGTCGGTTTGACCCTTGATTGGTACTTCAACACTCCTAAATGTGGTGTACTTAAATGTTGGTGTACTTAAATGTTGGTGTACCTAAATGTTGGTGTACCTAAATGTTGGTGTACTTAAATGTTGGTGTACCTAAATGTGGTGTACCTAAATGTGGTGTACATATGAGACAATCTTCCAAACGTAAGAATATCAAAATATTGAATTCGTCAATGTATGAACGTTGGGGTTAACCTTTATGCCATTTGATTTGAAAGTCTGTACGAATAGCTACAAACCATATTGAATTATTGGTTTGAATAGTTTTGAAAATCACTGTACCATACACTTAGATTTGAGATGAACTCGATGGCACTTAACTTATTAAAGGTACTTACAGTGTTATTCGCAATGAATTCAGACCTACACGACAAAACGATTCAGACCACACTAGCAGAATTCAACTAACCAATAATTCACAAACTTTCGTACCCCTTAGCATATTATCCTTTCAAACCAAATAGCGTAATGCTTCACACCAACTTTCATTGGATTTCAATATTCTGAAATCTTAAATCTTAAATCTTAAATCTGGAGGATTGCTAGTATTATGGTATAGTATCAGAGTCCAGTAGTTCAGAACAATAGTAGAGTATATTAGAGGAATAGAGTTAAAGGTTAAAGTAGTAGTAGTAGTAGTAGTAGTAGTAGTAGTAGTAGTAGTAGTAGTAGAATTATGTAGAAGAATTATGTAGAAGAACGTGGTAAAGTAGGCATAAAAGTAGGGTCTAATAGTACAGTAGAGTAGTATACAGTGTAAATTATAGTCGTAGGTTATATTAGTAGAGTGTCCTAATAGAGTATAGTATTAGAGATTAGAGTAGAGTATAGTAGTATAGTCGTAGTGGAATAGAGTAGAGTATGGTATTAGATATGTACTGCATTTGGGAGTCTTGCAGTACGGAAACAAAACTGAACTGGTTTTTTTGTTATCCTGTATACAACAACTTGGCACAGGGTATGTAATTAGTAAGTGAATTATTGGTTTGTTCAATTTTGCTGGTGTGGTCTGAATTATTCTATCGCGTAGGTCTGAATCAATTTATCTCGCTGGTCTGAATCGTTTCGAATAACACTGTATTGTTGGTGGAAAAGCCTATGAATTCGTTGGGTATCAGAGCAAGCAGATTCTTAGTTGATGGGAGATCAAACACGCTCAATATATATTTATACCATTTATAGTACTCTCTGCCTACTACTCTCTGCCTACTACTCTCTGCCTACTACTCTACCTCAAACTTCATTGCCAATACAGTGTTATTCAAAATTATTCAAACCAGACTCCATATTCAGAGATTCAGAATCTTGAATTCGGATGAGAATTGGGGTTTGAAATGTTTCTTTCGAGATTTGATTTTAAAAGACTGTGTGAAGGAGTACGAAACTTTTCGAGAGTGCAAAGTGCTACGAATCTTTTTTGTGTTGTTGGTTTGAATAGTTTTGAAAAACACTGTACCACACACTTAGATTAGATGAACTCGATGGCACTTAACATACTAAAGGTACTTAAGATACTAAAGATACCAAAGACTCAACCATGAACTCAATGATAATTCCAGTGTTTATTAAAATTCTTCAAACCAACCTCTAGAGTTAAGAATTCGGAATATTGAATTTTGATGAAACTTGGTGTGAGACTATAAAAGGGTAGGAAACCTTTTTAAGTATTGGTTGATTTGTTTTTGTTAGTTCTGGTTTCCAAACATTTTGCCTCCTCCCCCTTAGTTTGAATACTTTTGAAAATCACTGTATAGTATAGGAAACCAATCCCAATGTTCCTGAGTTGTGGTGCTACTACTACCGCTATCCCTCATAGTGTTCTTGGTACTGGTGCTGCTTTGAGAAGTTTAGGAAAACACTGTACATTGTCTTTCACAATTATTCATCCCAGGGGGAATTGTCTTTCAAAACTATTCATTCCAGGGGAAATTGTCTTTCACAACTATTCATTCCAGGGGAAATTGTCTTTCACAACTATTCATTCCAGGGGAAATTGTCTTTCACAACTATTCATCCCAGGGGAAATTGTCTTTCACAACTATTCATTCCAGGGGAAATTGTCTTTCACAACTATTCATTCCAGGGGAAATTGTCTTTCACAACTATTCATTCCAGGGGAAATTGTCTTTCACAACTATTCATCCCAGGGGAAATTGTCTTTCACAACTATTCATTCCAGGGGAAATTGTCTTTCACAACTATTCATTCCAGGGGAAATTGTCTTTCACAACTATTCATTCCAGGGGAAATTGTCTTTCACAACTATTCATCCCAGGGGAAATTGTCTTTCACAACTATTCATTCCAGGGGAAATTGTCTTTCACAACTATTCATTCCAGGGGAAATTGTCTTTCACAACTATTCATTCCAGGGGAAATTGTCTTTCACAACTATTCATTCCAGGAGGCATTGGATTTGGAAACAGAACCAACAAAATTAAACAAACCAATAACTCAAAAAAGTTTCGTACCCCTTAAAACCGTCTTTCAAATTAAATGTCATGATGTTTTAAAAACCAACTTTCACTAGAATTCAATACAGTGATTTTCAAAACTATTCAAACCAGGGGACAAAATTCTTGGAGCCAGAGCTAGCAAAATTAAACAACCCAAAAACTCAAAAAGTTTTGCGACCCCTTCATAGAGTCTTTAAAATCAAATGGCATAATGTTTCACACACCAACTATCATTAGAATTCAAGATTCTGTATTCGTAAATATGGAGGGTGGTTTAAGTAGTTTAGGAAAACATTGTATATGAACTGTAGATGAACTGTATATGAAGTAGGGGAAAAGGGATTAGGGATTGGGACAAGGACGAGGACAAGGACGAGGACAAGGAAAAGGGACAAGGGAGATGAATGAGCAATCAAGGGAGGGGAGGGAATGACGGAAAGCGGGGAAAGTAGCACGGTTTTTTTTAGAGCATGGCATAGACGAAGACTAAGTTATAGTCTAATAGCGACATAAAGCTTATACTTACATGAATGGGGGGATTGAAGGTTAAGAGGTCGCACATGGGAGAAAGTGCTCGGTTAAATCATAAAGAAAAAAACCCCGGGTATTATATACAGGACATTGCATTGTGTGCAGGAACAGATAGGACCAAAAACAAAAAAGTAAGAAATAAGAAATAAGAAAAAACCTTAAATCATGTCATCAACTTAACCGTATAAATTTATGGTTGTTGTTGTAGTTAAGTCAGGTCACGTCAGGTCAAATCACGTTAGGTTAAATCACGTTAGGTCAAATCACGTTAGGTGAAGTAAAGTAAATGGACTGGGTGCAGGTCAGATCAAGAAGGTAAAGGTTTTTTTTTTTTTAGGTTCTGGTGTTTCATGTTTCTCTTTTTCATGTTTCATGTTTCTCTTCTTCGTGTTTCATGTTTCTCTTCTTCTCTTCTCTTCTTCGTGTTTCATTTCCTCAGCCAATCAGAGGACCATATGTCCATGATTCACGTTTCACGTTTCACGTTTCACAGTTCATGTTCCATGTTCCATGTTCCATGTTTCATGATTCATGTTTCAGGATAGACTTTCATTGTTGTGTACATCAAGCCACACTTACCGTTCTTAGGCATTGTTCAAAGTTTTCACTCAGGTACCATTTCAGGTACACCCCATTATCCCTCGAACAATAAAGTGCACCAGCAAGCCACAATGAACATTAGCGACCGTAAACTCACATGAAACACATCAAACTCACGTGAATCACACGTGAAACACGTAACCGATCCACAACAATGGAATCCATTCCTAACCGACAAACATAAATCATACGTTAATAGCCTCGGTCAGTGTACACATTAGCACACCCTCAGGCAAGGGACAATGGACGCAGGTGAAATGACGTTATATGACAATCCAAGGGGCTCCATTGTACTGCATGCGCCCGAGGGACCGCCCCTCTCCCCCTCCAGTAATTGAAAACAATAAGAACTCACGCCCTGAAGCACGTAAAGCACGTAAAGCACGCAAACCATTATCAAGCGCATCCACTCTAATGCCATTATTAAGCATTTTAGCTCATTACACATTCACCGCGCCCATTGATGTAATGCAGTGGAAAGACTCTTGGACAGTACGGTTGCATAATATAAGCCATTGTTAATGCACCATGATGACATAAGCGGACTGGGAGGGGCACGATGCGGCTCTTGAGCGGCTCAGGCGGCCCAAGCAAGCGGTTCAGGCGGCTTAAGCGGCTTAAGCACCTCCCGCCTTTTAGAAATCCACGTGCACGGCTTCGACCCAACATTTAGAGCAAATGCATACTTGGATCGGTCGGCGCATTGCTCACGCCAAGTGCCGTTCCGCGGATCACCACAGCCTCCGATGGTTTAAAGCCGCACTATGTCAACGGAAAGTAGCCACGCGCACCGCGAGTTCCGGGTATCTGCAGTGCGTCCATCCTTCGTGCACCGCGCATATGCAGGCTGTGCGTCCGCCTTGCATTCCTGGTACATTTCGGCGTGCACTCTTGCCGCACTCTTGCCGTACTCTTGCCGCACTCTTGCCGCACATTTTGCCCACTCTTTGCGCTCGCCCTTTGCAGACTTTTTTTTCGCAGACTTTCCTCACTAACTCTCTGTGTGTACACACCCACACTCACACTCACACTCACACTCACACACACACATAGACATAGACACATGGTGCAGCCTCACGCAGCCACTGCGCCAAGGCCGCGATCCACCAATCATCCCCACCACACCCGTACCCCAGCACGATCTACCATGATTCAGATCCCCCTTCCCCCTGATCTCTCATTTCTCCCGTACCCACATATTCAGAATAATTCCATGTTTTGATGGTCACGGCACACTAAGAGTGTATATAAGCGAAGAGTCCCTTTTGTTTCTATTTTAGGGATCCCAGTCTTTCAGAGGGGAGAGTTTGTTTCAGATCGGTGGCAATCATAATGTCAGTAAAGGATGGTGGCGGGTATCTGGGGGGAGGTGGGAACTAGACTTACGGCGGAACTCCGTGGGGGATTGTCTGCAGAACCATTTGTGGGGCGAGTCTTGGCGAACGGAATTCACGAGAAAATGCAAGCGCTAGCCAGCGGAAGGCTTTTTGTCCAAGTCCAGATTAGTCAGCACATCAAAAAAAAAATATGGCTCTCGGCTTAGAAAGAACCAAAGTGTCAACCGACTTTTGATTCTGACTTGCAAGTGTGTGTAAGCAGTGATGCGGGCCGGGGCGGAGAAAAGCCCAAAGGGGAAATGCGCGCCATCGAGCCGTACCCCTATTCAAGCCGCTTCCGGAACCAGCGGCTAAGGCTGCAGAGGGAGTTACGCTTAGCAAACTAGTTGCAATGGAAGCGGAACCGTGGAATGTTTTAGTTCTTCGAGTATGGCCTCGAAATAAGGCCAATGTCCGGGCCCATCAGGCGAGTATGCGCTTTTGATGACCAAGTGTCCAAGATCTGACACCCGCGTATGCACGGGCGGCAGGTGCGTCTGCATGTTGTATGCAGGCTAATCGGCCCCAGGGATGCCGAGGGCGGTGGCCGTGGCTGGGACCGTCAGCTTGCATTGACAGGTGATGTTTGCTTAACCATGCGCTACCCCTATCGACAAACAGGGGAATAGGAGAGAGTGGGCAAGAAATCGGAGTGATTTACTAACTAAGACAGTGCAGAAGCAAAAGAAAAAGAAATAAGAAAAAGGACGAAATCAAGAAATGAAGATCTCCAAGAAATCAAGGAATCAAGGAATCAAGGAATCAAGGAATCAAGGAATCAAGGAATCAAGGAATGCAGAAACAAAAAAAATCAAGAAGCGAAGAAATGGCGTTAACCAGAATTAAAGAAAATAAGAAAATAGTGTCGGTGTCGAAGGCAAGGCTTTAGTGGCCAGTGAAGGTGATGTACAATGAAACAGCGCCCCAAGCGCAAACACTTAAAACAAAAAAAAAAAAAAAGAAAAAAAGAAAATGAGCAAGTGGATCGAGATCAAACTGACAGACAAAGTGACAAACTGAAACAAACTGAAACAGGATAATAGACAAACAGAAAAAGACAAACAGAAACAGAAACAGAAAAAGTGACAAAGTGAAACAGGAAAACAAAGTGAAACAAAGATTATGAACCAATCAAACATATGGATGGACGAAATAGGAACAGAGATAAACGTCCAAACCAAGAAAAGAAACGTTGGTATGCAGTTGGTGTTTATAAGGCAGCAGCAGCACGAATAGTGAGGAGGAGAGAAGCATGGCTGAGGCTCTCGCAAAAGTCAGTGCTGATTCCGAGCCGCAGCCTGTATACATGCGGCGCTGGGGGGGCCAGGGCTGCGCTCTCTTGGCGGTTTTTTTTTTTTTCAGCCGTCCGCGAGGTTTTCGGTCTGTGCAGCGGAAGAATCGGAAATACTTTCGTGCCGGCCGGTTCTTATATATCGCCTGCCACCTGCCCTCTCTCTCCTCCCCCTTCCAAATCTGCGACTATTTCCTCCCCCCACTTTCTTGGTGTCCACCATCTGGTCTTTCTTTTTATAGACCTCCAAAAATTCCCCCATCCCCAAAAAAAAATATATTCATCAAATCAGATTTATTAGATTCAGCAGATCAGCCAAATCCATTAAATTTAGATTTACTAGATCCATCAAATTCACTGAATCCACCAAATCCACCAAATTCACAGAATCTACCAAATTCAAACAACTCAACCCAAATCTATACTTTAGTCGGCTTCATTGATTCCATCTATCCATCGTTAATCTGTTGAGTAAGTGAATCAATCTAAATCAGGATCATCATCACCCTCACTGTGCCAAATTTAGAATAGAAAAGAACAAAATAACCGCCGCCAAAATCTAGGTTTATTACTGGGACTAGTCTGATTTTTTATTTTCTTTTTTTCATTCTTTTTTTTTTTTCATCTGGATTAAACTTTGTCATCTTTTTTTAGATCCGTTTAAGATCCGTTTAATTCCGTTTTGAATCCGTTTAATTCCGTTTGATATCATCCATTTCAAGGTCCATTTGATATTCATTTAGATCCATTTCAGATCCGCTTGCCATCCGTTTCAGATCCGTTTAAGATCCGTTAACATCCGTTTAAGGTCTGTTTAAGATCCGTCTCATATTTGTTCCATATTTGTTTTATATCCGTTGATACCCGACAATTCCGTTTAAAAACTGCTCGGTTCAACAAATAATTCCCCCTTTTCTTATTGTTCGTGTCCATAGTCTGCTCGCTTTGCATCCCTTTTCAGGCAACTCCGTGCGAACCGCCTCATACCCTATATACACTCCAGTGTGTTAGTCCGAACCTTAGATTTGACGCCAAAGAATTTTGTTAACACTTTCAACTTGCGAGTTCTTTTTAAAAGTGGATATTTTTTTTCGTTGTGATTTCCTTTAAGTCTGTGATTTTTTTTTGTTTTTTTTGATTAAGTCACTGATCTTTTTTTTGAGTCTGATTCTTTTGACTTTTGACTTTTTGACTTTTCCTCACTTATTTTTTTAACATTTCGTCATGGGAAATAAAGTGGAGTGTCGTCTTCCTTCGCTAAATTCGCTTGCCTTGGACTTTGCCCTACCGCAGCAAAACGTGGTCCATAATGCCACTTACCCTATTCATCATGCTCCAAAGTTCCAGCCACATCCGCACGAACAAAAGGAACTATACGCTGTGAAGCACGACTACCCACGTGACCCATACCCACGTGATCCATATCCTCGTGATCCTTACCCACGTGATCCTTACCCACGTGACCAATATCCCCAAGACCAGTATCCCCAAGACCCTTATCCACGGGATCCTTACCCACGGGAAACTTATCCACAATACAGTCAATATGATCAATATGGCAGGGACCCACGTGACCCATCTCGGACTCCTCCCAACTTGGAGGCTGCACGTACTCTACCCAGTGTGGTACCCAATGCGGCCCAACTAAAACCAGACATCTTCACTTCCAAGACATTTGGATATGGAAGTAACTCCCAAAACCCACAAAACCCTCAAAACACCCAGAACAACCAGAACATTCAGAACAATGAACAAATGAAAATGGGGCCGATGGTAGGTGCTCCAACAGCTTACATCACCAACACGTATCCTGCATCGTACTCGAGCAAGTCATCACTTTCTGAACCGGCTTCTGAAGAGCCTACACATGTGGCCACTTATCTTCCATCGGTTGCCAACGTTACAGTGCCAAGTCTATCTACAGGCCCCGTTCCATCAGTTCAGGCCGTGCCATCAGTGCATCCCACTTCAGTTCCCGTTCCATCTATTTCTGGTCCTTCCATTCCTTCAGTTCCAGGTCCAGGTCAAGGTGTTGTCCAAGGTCCTATTCAAGGTCCTGTTTCTGTTCCAGTTCCTGTCACTTCAGTTCCTGTCACTTCAGTTTCTGGTGCTACATATGAGCCTAAAGCCATCAACCAACTTACACCTGAGAGGACACCAAGTGAAGAACCATTTTCAGACCAAGAAAATGGGCTTTCGCCCAAATCCAGCAGGTCAGTGCATTCGGAATCGCCCGAGCCACAAAAAAAACGGAAGAAACGGCAGTGTCCACAGTGTTTGCAGCACTTTTCTAACTTGGCCACGCACCGGTCAACGCATCTTAACCCCACGGCCAGACCTCACGTGTGTAAAGTGTGTCAAAGGGGATTTGCACGCCCCAATGACCTTTTCCGGCATTTCAAGTGTCATTGGAAGGAAATGGGCGCCGACCATGGGCAATTCAAGTGCCCTTTTAAAAACGGTGAGTCTCATAACAAGTGCAGCCATACACTGGGGATTTTCTCGCGGTGCGACACTTATAAGAACCACTTGAAGGCCATTCATTTCCAATACCCTGAGGGCACCAAAAAGAGTAACCGGAGCAAGATCCCGGGGATGTGCAAACTCTGCTTCAAGGAATTCAAATCGGTGGACGACTGGATCACTCTGCACATAGAAACCCATGAGTGCCAGGCCATCGAATAGATGAGGACTATTTTCATGATCATCATCATCATCATCATCATTATCACCACATCATCACCACATTATTTATAGACTTTAAGGATTATAGAGTGCTATTATAGTCACACCGAATTGTAGTTATTTAAAGAGTCAAACTTATTGGTATTCTAGTATAGAGTATTTATTCTCCATGACTATTGAACTATACAAGATATAGTCACTTTTATAATACTACAGAGTATTACTGGTCTCTGAGTAGAGACTATCAGTGGTAAGAGTAAGTGGTAAGAGTATAAGTGGTATAGACGATGGTATAGACTATGGTATAGACTATGGTATAGACTACTTATGGTATAAACTATGGTATAGACTACTTATGGTAGACTATTAGTGGTAAGAGTATTAGTGGTAAGAGTATCAGTAGTTATTCATATCCATACACTAGTTACCGTGCTTTTCAAACTACATTCAAAATATAGGATATCCTTGTAATTCACTTCTCGTTCATTTCATATCTTTAGATAGATATAACGCGACAAGTATAGATCTGTGAAGGATATAAAATATAGGTGATATATTGATAAAGGCTTATTCCCATGTCATTAGGCTCATATCATCAGTTTTATGTCATCTTCTTCAAACCATCAGTTTCATGTCATCAGTTTCATGTCACCAGTTTCAATGCTTGAGACTGCGTGGAAGATCTGGGTCAAGTTCTAGGATCATGACCTCATGACCTGGAGGTGATATATTAGGGTTCAAGACCCTACTGGTTATCATGATGATGCAATTTAAGAGTGGTGGTTTTTTGATACGTTGGAAGGTTTTCCATGAGTTGAACTTGAGTCAGGGAATGAAATTAGTATCTTTTAAAAAAGACTACTTTGAAGAATGGTTCTAAGTGGTCTTTCATTGCTAAGTGGTCTTTCATTGCTAAGTGATACTTAATGAGCATAAAATTGATCCATAGTCAAGGCAGGGATAGAATCATTAATAACAATCAGTAGTCAATAATGTTCTACTGAACCACATTGTGTTACAACTGGCTACGCAGCCACCAAGTGAACACTTTGAAAACAATGAGATTTATGACCCCAAGTCCACGCCTACGGCTTACTTACACCATTTAACCCGTCCAAATTACCTTGCACTTCGACTTATACAGAAGTCTTCGGATTATAACTCTACTCAAATCAAGCACCTACGGATTGATAACCGTTCAAAACACCGAATTCTTTCGGTTCGCAAAGAAATCATGACAGATACAACTATCTACGCATTTCATCTCTACTTAACTACTTATGTATTTCATCTCTACTTAACTACTTACGTATTTCATCTCTACTCAACTACTCACGTATTGTAACTCCACTTAACTGAGCCGGACTTTCTTACTTTGATAGTCCAGGCTTGGGGGTACTACTCATGTGGATGTTTAAACCCTGCACTGGTCGATCAGAACGACCTCCAGTTCTCTATACCGGACTAGTCTATATAAGGTGCCATAATTCCTCCTTGAGGAATCATCGACGAATAAACATACAAAACACACAAAACAGAGTATTGGACGTAACCAGAATCTAACATTAGGCATAAATGGATTAAAGTACATAACAGAGAGTATCAGGTAGGTATTAGAGAGATGGTAGAAGGTGATTGAAACCATGTTTAAAAAAAAGGATTTGTATAACTAAGCCTAACTCAATGCCACAATCACTAACTCTGTATGTCACCCAATCTACTACTACTAGTAATACTACTACTACTACTACTACTACTATTGCCTAATACTGACTACTACTGCTACTACTAATACTATTGCCTAATACTGACTACTACTGCTACTACTAATACTATTGCCTAATACTGACTACTACTGCTACTACTAATACTATTGCCTAATACTGACTACTACTGCTACTACTAATACTATTGCCTAAAATACTGACTACTACTATTGCTTATAATACTGACTACTACTACTATTGCTTATAATACTGACTACTACTACTACTAGTCTGCCTGGACTTTTTGTAATGTGAGTGGCTAGAAAGTCTTCATATCTATGAGTAAACATATAATCAAATATCTATGGCCAGAGGTATACCAAGATGCTGAGATAGTGAGACCACGTCCCTCAAAATTGTAAAGCTACAAGAACATAGAAAATAGATAAGTTCACTGAACAATGAGAATTCAATACTTTAAGTATCATAGCATATCATACAGTATAGAGTGTCATAGACTATAGAGTACTGTCACTACAACACTAACTATAATACTGACTATAATACTGACTATAATACTGACTACTACTATTACTACTATTACTACTATTACTACTATTACTACTATTACTACTATTACTACTATTACTACTATTACTACTAATACTACTATTACTACTATTACTACTATTACTACTATTACTACTACTACTACTACTACTACTACTACTACTACTACTACTATTACTACTAATACTACTACTACTATTAATACTACTGACTGTAATACTGACTACTACTACTATTATTATTATAGTGACTACTGACTACTATACCGATTACCTTACTGACTACTGACTACAGGGAGTCTTTCTTCGGTGACATCTCCAAGCCCGTTCCCTTGGGGTGGTCTCTCTAGATAGTAAATAGAGACAGTGGGAATGTTGTTGATCCATTTAACCTCATCACTAGTATAGTTAAGCATATTACCCTAGAGTCACACACACACTAACATACTTGGATATTAGCATATACTCACAGTAATACAGTACACATAGTAGATTTACGAGATACTAGTTATGAGTCATATGAGTATAGCACATTATATCGAATTCCAGAGAAGCTGACCAAAGGTTTGAGGAACTATGTGAAGTACCATTTCAAGTGATTTGGAGCTACTCATGAATCCTTTATGAATCCTCTATGAATTCTCTATGAATCCTCTATGAATCCTTTATGACTATTGGTAGTAGTAGTCAGTATTATACTACCAGATCCGCCATAGGAAGTGACTGCCTATGGAAGTATCTCTGCTCGATCCTAACAAGGGTTATTCGAAACCCCGTATCACGGCTTTTGGTCTACTCAACGATAGCCCGTTTTCAAAGATATCAGAACATTAATCACCATGGTTCTGTTGAAGAGTTTTTCAGTGACACGTTTCTCTTCAATTGTTATATAATTTGCACTGATTCGTCTTTCTAAGGAATCATCAACGAATAAAATAGACAACTTAGTTTTTACGTTCAACAAGAATCTGACATATGGTAGTCCATATTAGAGTAGTTAGTATTATAGTTAGTATTATAGTTAGTATTATAGTTAGTATTATAGTCAGTATTATAGTTAGTATTATAGTCAGTATTATAGTTAGT
>NKZH01002274.1:0-36599 GCA_002370695.1 Metschnikowia matae var. maris
TGTTTCATCTGTATACAGTAACTTGAGCATGCAGTACCTCTCACGTGCACTACTGCCTCATGTGCGCTGATGCCTCAAGTTCAACAGAGAAGCTGGGGTATATTCGCGCGCAGAGATGCACGCCTAAGAACATAGAATCAATGGTACTGTTAGTTTGAAGCACAGTCAATTTTAATCAATCATAGTCTGAAGCCTTATCTGAAACGTAACAGAAACACACTTGAAACACACTTGAAACACAAACAATATTCAGACCACTAAACCTGATAACTGAAGATGCTTGGACAACGACTTCTTTCGTCTTTCAATGCGCTTCGTATATCTCCCGAAGTGCGCCAGGCCTTAAGTGATAAAACTCCCCTAGTGGCCTTGGAATCCACCATCATCACCCATGGGTTCCCGTACCCCGCCAATCTTTCCATGGCACAAGAAGTGGAAAAGACTATTCGTGATAATGGCTGCATTCCGGCTACGTGTGCTTTTATTGGAGGAACACCTTATGTTGGCTTGTCCAGTGTGCAGGTACAACAGTTGGCAGAACTTAAGGATGCTAATAAAGTATCCCGAAGGGATATTGGGGTTACAATGGCCCAGAAATTGAACGGCGGTACCACTATTGCCGGAACAATGATCTTGTCTCATTTGGCGGGGATAAAAGTGTTTGCTACTGGAGGCCTTGGAGGGGTTCACCGGGACGGGCACATAACCATGGATATAAGTGCTGATTTGACTGAACTTTCAAGGACTCCCGTGACCGTGGTATGTGCAGGTCCCAAGCTGATTCTTGATATTCCCCGGACCATGGAGTTCTTGGAAACTCAAGGTGTTTTCGTGGGCACTTTTAATGATAATGGGCGGCCCTATGTGCAGGTCCCAGGTTTTTTCTGTCGAGATTCAGGTGTCCAGTCTCCCTATACCTTTTCTTCGTGGCGTGAAATGGCCTCTATTATTCATAATCAGAATAATGTCATGGGTCTTAACTCGGGAAACTTGGTGTGTGTGCCACCACCGGAGCATTCATCCTTACTGAGTGAGTTCATGGCGCAAATCATCCACCAGGCCACTTCTGAAGCTCTGGAAAAAGGGGTTTCGGGGAAACACCTTACTCCCTTTTTATTGCAGAAGATTGCCAAGGCCACAGACGGAAAATCAGTCGAGTGCAACAAGCAGTTTGTCATAAACAATGCCAAGGCCGCATGCAACATAGCCAAGGAGCTCTATTCCATTGAAAAGATGTGGAATGAGGAAAAAATTGTGCCAGAGCAAAAAGGCAATTTTATCAATGAAAAAGAAGTGACAGTGTCTGAAAAAATCGGAAAAAAAGAGTCATTGCTGGAAGAAAAAGTGGAGGTATTTGAAAATGAGGTATGTACACATCACTAATGGACATGAAAACAGTGGTTTTTTTTTTTTTTTTGCTTTTTGACAAAAATTTCAGTCTTAATGATGAAAAATCCTCTAAATACTAACTCTAGGCTATAAAAAAAGGTGTTTCAGGGTTCCAACCAAGTACAGGGCTCAAGAAAAGCGGACAGCCAAGTGAAACCCCCCACAAAAGCCATGAAAATTCGCCTAGAAGAGCCGAAACGCTTATCATTGGCCTGGTGGCTCTTGATACGATCTGCAAGTTTGAAAAGAACCCCATAATGGGCGATTCTAACCCTGGGTCCATTTCTCTGACCATTGGAGGTGTAGGATTCAATGTCTCATTGGCTCATAAGTACGGTCTAGTCAACCAGAACATCCACAGCTCCGTACGCTTTGTTTCTGTTGTTGGAAATGATATTTCCGGCACCAAAGTCATGGATGAAATGAAGAACATGGATTTGGATGTCTCAGGAATAAAAGTGGTGGAGAACGCATCCACAGCACAATACTGTGCCAGTTTAAATGGCCAGGGAGAGTTGGTTTTGGCGTGTGCAGATATGAAAATCATCGAAAAGCCCGAATTGTTGCACCATAGTCTTGTACAGATCCAAAGGGCCAAGCCTAGGTTCATTATACTCGACAGCAATCTCCTGGCCAAGCACATTGAAAAAGTGCTCTTTACGGTATCCCAAATGGACATTAAACCACGGGTAATCATTGAACCCACATCAATACCCAAACTGGCCCGTTTAAGCCATGTTCATTCAAGTCTCCTCTCTGTTTTCCCCCATAACAACGTGCTGATGATTACACCCACATGCGAGGAGCTCCAGCAAATGTATACTGAATTCAGCCAGCGAGAAATGTTTGAAGATTATGAGCACTGGTTTCCTATTCTAGACGGTTTAGGTATTAATGGTGATTTTAGAGATAAAATGGCTCTGGCAAAAAACCCTTGCATCCAATCACTCGTCCACCAAGGTACTCTCCAACAAGCGTTCCAGATGCTTCCTTATATCCCCAATATACTCATCAAGCTCGGGGAAAAAGGATGTGTGCTTGTGAAATTGAGTACTAGTGTGGATGATTACCGGTCCATTCCTACCACTTCCGAGTATAGACCCAGCACACTAATTTCACAAGGAAGGGTGTTCCTGAATAAGACTGGAGGTGGCCGGTTGGGCGTGGTGGTAGAATACTATGATGTTCCTGCAGAAAACAAACACCTATCCATCGTCAATGTCACCGGAGCAGGCGATAGTCTTTTGGGGTACTTGAGTTCGGCACTCACCAACCACGATTGGCTTGGAGATGAGGTCCAGTCTTTGGAGCATGAATGGGGCCGGTGGAAGGCTATTCATACTGCACAACTTGCATCGGGTGCATCCTTGGTTTCGTCCCAGTCCATCTCCCCACAAATCATGCATCTAAAAGGTTAGTCTAAGGTAGTTTAACGTGGTGTATACATGATATAGTATATGTATGGTTAGTGTATGTTAGATCCACCATAGACCTGCCTATGAAGATATTATGAAGCCTCTTAGTCTGACTGTTAGAATGGGGATACGGCATTTGGCCATCAGAACACTTTGTACACAGA
Organism: Metschnikowia matae var. maris; assembly: GCA_002370695.1. Lineage (NCBI taxonomy): Eukaryota > Fungi > Ascomycota > Pichiomycetes > Serinales > Metschnikowiaceae > Metschnikowia > Metschnikowia matae. The sequence goes on from NKZH01002274.1 coordinate 2,969, forward strand.
TGGCCCCTTTCGAATGTTCCAAAAGATTCCTTACCATTGTTCTGGTGGGGAGTTGCTCGGTTTCACGTTTCTCTCAAAGTTATATAAGTCTTTTCGGTTCGTCTCTTGAGGAACCATCAACGAATATATATAGAACCAGATTGAGTTTTTTAGTAGGAACTACCTATCTCAAAAAGCTATATTAGAAGCTCAGCTTCCTTTGAGGAATCATAGGTGATTGAACATAGTAAACATAGTAAACATAGTAACCATAGTAAACATAGTACCTGATGTAACAACAAGAACCTAACACTATAATACACTCTAATAACTCCACTAATCAATGCACTAATAAAACAGCTCATAAAGCCACTATATTGTGTGTTGGATGGTTCTTCAAAGGGAGGTAACGAGCTAATCAAGTAGTTGGCTCGCCTAATCAATTGCTGGTTACTAGGTGCAAGTAGGAAAACTCCCCACATTCCGTCCCGCTACCTCGAGTTCATCACATTCATCCTGGTACCCCGGATTTATCACATTCCGTCTTTGTTCCTCGTACAATGATGTAATGAAGTGGCACAATAGAATGGCCATTGTTTGGATCAGACATTGTAGGCTAAAAATACCTCAATGGGTAGAGCACTACCTATGGCGGACCTATCAAGTACAGTACTATAGCATAATGTAGTATTCTGGCTGCCGGGTAATATATAGTGTTAGTATTCAGTATAAAGCATAATATAGTAGACTGATATATTAGATCATGGAAGTGTAGTAATACACTAGAGCATGATAATAGAGGAATGACACTGTCACAATTCTCTCTCCATATTTATGTCTAAATGGTATGAATCACTGGACTTGAATAATGGATAAAAGTGGGGTCAAAAGTTGTGGTCTTATAATGGGTAAAAGTGCGGTCAAAAATTGTGGTCTAAAAAGTGGTCTAAAAAGTGGCCTGAAAAGTGGCCTAAACGGCGAGGGTCTCTGTTCTTATATGCTGCAGTGCCTTATATGTTGCAGTGCGGATGGCTGTAAATCGGGTACAGCGGTGGCAAATGAGGGGCCTGTTGCGAAGAATATAAATACAGCCCTTTTCCCTCAAAACAGGTTTTTTTCTCTCACCAATGAAAACAACCCATATCTTTCCAAAAATGTCTTTTTCTCTATAATGGTTGAAATCTTCGAATGTGCTTTGAGTGTGTAAAGAACAACCGAAGAGTGACTTGTTACAAGTGGAGTCTACGAAAAAAGCCTGGATTATGCTTAGAGAATCATAGAGTGGATGTTTATTAAACGCTCTGGTCATTATGTCTTTACATAGTGGTGCCTGTACATAGTGGAGTTTATAAATAGTGGCGTTTCTCTATAGTGGGTTTAGAGTACTAATAATTGGTATGGAAGTGGTGGAATTTGGTTAATGTGGTGGATTGATAAATGGTGAGGTGAACGAATAGTGCGGTCCAATTAATACGGTGCACTTAATAGGGGTGCACTTAATACGGTGCATTTGGTACGGTGCAATTCAATTGGTATGATGCGATTGGTGCGCACGAAATATACCTACTACACCATGTGGAGACCCTTTAGACAATTCAAACCAATCAGACAATTCACCGGAACAAACCTTCTCCAGAGAAATGGGTTCCATTTAAGATCCCGTGCATACAATGCTGGATCCAAATCTGGATCGGGGGCTGCTGCTGGAACTAGTGCTTTGGCCCTTGGATCTGCACTTATCCTTGGTACTTATATCAGTACTCTTGGATCTCCCTCGTCTTCGCTAGCAAACGATACAAGTGCCAATTCTCTTGGTGGCGTGGACGTGGACTCGGCCATTGACCCGTTCCCCGTGGCATACCCCAAAGCCCACCTCGGACTCTTCTCGTCCGACCACGTGTTGGTGGCCAGTGGCGTCCGTTCAGTCACCTTCCTCGGCTTCAAGGTCTATGGAGTGGGCTTGTACATTCCCAAGAAGGATGAAGGAGTGGTCAGGGCTGTGGTGGAGAAATATGCTAGGGAGAACCCACAAATGGATAAAGAGGCCTTGTTGAACGATAAGGAGGTTTCCCAGAGAATTATCTCGGACATTTCCAAGCAGGTGCCATATGCAGTGAAGATCACTCCGGTGAGGAACACTGACTTTGGCCATTTGAAAGATGGACTTACCAAATCCATTCTTGCCAACCCCATGGCAAAGGAACATAGGGATGAAGTGGCTCAGGGAGTGCTGCAGCTCAGAGACGTGTTTGCAGGCCACAAGGGCTCGGTGCCTAAAAACGATACTTTGTGGGTGGTTTCAGACACCTCCTCTACGTCCATCGTGTACGAGGGCAAGAAGAGCACCAAGCTGTTGGGCACGGTATCCGAGCCTAGGATTGCTGAGCTACTCTTAGTGCTGTACCTTAGCAGCGTCAAGCCATTATCAGAGCCATTAAGAAAGAGCTTTGTCTCGTACATAGTATAGAGATAGAGTTGTACATAGTATAGAAACAGAGCATTGTACATAGTGGAGATAAAGTTGTACATAGTATAGAAACAGAGTATTGTACATAGTAGAGATAGAGTATCGTACATAATATAGAGAATATAGTAAACAGGATGAATAGAGTATAAAGGTAGGTTGCTGTCATTATAATGTTTGCTATTAATAGCAGGGGTCACATAATTGCTGATATAGCTGGTGATATCATGGGATATCGGGATCTTGGACTTGCTGGACTTGCGAGCGGCCCTTACATGATAATGGCCTCTTGCTCGACGTTGGCCGAGATAGACTTGTGGGGCAAGACCTTGGCACCGTTGACGTAGATCTCGTTCTTGATCTCCACATCGTCTCCCAACACAGTGCAGCCCTCAGTTCTGGCCCACTTACCGATTCTAGAGTTCCAACCCACAATGGTGGACTTGACCCATGCGTGGTCCTTAACTTGAGAGTTGGCCAACAAGACGGATCTCTGGATTCTGGCACCCTCACCAACAATCACACCTGGGCCGATGACCACATCTGGGCCAATCAAAGCACCAGGGTGGATCTGAGCGCTAGGGTCAACCAACACATTACCCTTGTGGACAAAAGCCTCGGTACACATTTGCTCGGGCTTTCTCTTGGTCAAAGAGGTCAAGTAAGAGCAGGTTCCGGTCAAAAAGTCCTTTGGTTGACCGACGTCCATCCAGTAACCCTCCAAGTCAAACGAGTACAATTGTTTCTTTTCGACCAATTGAGGGAAGGTCTCCTTCTCAATGGAGGTTGGCTTCAACTCAATCAAGTCAAGAACAGATGGGTTCAAGATGTACATACCAGCGTTGATTCTGTTACCAACGAACTCCACGGGCTTCTCGACGAAACGGTCAATCAAGTTAGCAGTGTCTCTGTCGTGAACAATCACACCGTACTTAGATGGCTCGTCCACCTTGGTGGCCACAATGGTACCATCAGCACCGTGCTTCTTGTGGAAAGCAGCCAACTCCTTAAATGGGTAGTCACAAATGACGTCGGAGTTCAACACGAAGAAAGGCGAGTCGTCCTTCTTCAAGACGTTCTCGGCAAGCTTCAAAGGTCCAGCAGTGCCCAAAGGCTCCTCTTCCTTGGAACAGGTGATGTTGATGCCGTACTTAGCCTTGTACTCTTCCAACAAGGCCTCCATGACCTCAGCTTTGTAAGAAACAGCCAACACAATGTCGGTGACACCAGCCTCGGCCAAGGCCTCGATTTGGTGCTGGATCATGGGTCTGTTACCGAACTCCACCATGGGCTTGGGCAACGTCAAGGTCAAAGGTCTCAACCGGGTACCGTAACCGCCAACAAGAATAATAGCCTTCATATTAATAGGTGAGTGTGCAAAAAGGGGCTTTGAAAAAGGATCAGAGTCTCAGAGAAGAAGGAGCTTAAAAAAAAGCAGGCCGATCGCTGTCTTATATAAACTGGAGAGGAAAAAAAAAAAAAAAAAAAAAAAAAAAAAAAAAGGAAAAAAAAAAACGCAAAAAAAACCCTCTGTACATGTTTACGGAAAAAAAAAAAAAAAAAGAAAAAGAAACGGAAAAAAAAAAACCCAAAATAACACCTCTGTACATGTTTACGTAGAAAAAAAAAAAAGTCGCGCCGCGGTGCTACCTGCACGCACCTCCTCCGTCCATTGTGCGCTTAGCTTCATCCATGCAAGAACCATGAAACAAAGGCCCCCACTGGTTTCTCGAACCACTTCCGAGCGGACGTTTTCAGTTCCCGGATCATTGGTTTCATTTTTCTCCTTCTCTTTATTTTTTTTTATTCCTTTGTGATTCACTTCCATTCATTCATTCATTCATTCCTTATATATATATATATATTTGCATTTGTGTTCGTTGCATTTGTGTTTCGTTTCACTTGTGGTTGTAGTTACATTTCCGTTTTCTTTCTTCATTCCCTTCTCTTGTCAGATCATTCTTGTATGGTGATGAAACGCGCACAGTGGAGGACCTGACTAGGCATTAAGGCACTAGGCATTAAGGCACTAGGCATGGGGCACTGGGCATTTGAGGTACTGGACATTTCAGGCACTGGACATTGCACATTGCACACTGGAGACTGGACAGAAACCAGTGAGTAGACATTGCACTCTCAGTGCACCCACACAAAATAAAAACCACCGGAAAACCACCACAGAACACCACAAAAAACCACCAGTAATTAATACCCAAGAATACCTTAGCAGACTACCACATCAACGTAAACTTATTACCACATATTTATAATTTAGTACCACAGTAGTATGGTCTTGGTATAGTGATAGTATGGGCCGTGGATGCAGTGATTTCCATGGATGCAGTGATTTTTAGGGTGGTGTGCCTGGAGGACTAAATTTTCTGCGGCTGTGTCAGTGAGCGCGTCGTGCATCACTGTGCTTCGCTGACACGTTTTCCCGGCACCTCGTCAGCTCGTCAGCCCGTGCCACACAACAAAAAAAGGCAGACAAAAAAGACAGACAAAAATCCTCGAAAAAGATCACCAGGACAAATGGGAAAAGACAAAAAAAAAAAAAAGGACAGACAGAAGACAAACAAAGCACAAGTAACAAAAGACAGAATCAGACAAAGGACAAATGACAAAGGACGAAGGTTAAAGGACAAAGACAGAACCAAATTTAAAGACACTGACGCGATCAACAATCAGCTCGGCTTCAGGTTGGCTTGGCTTGGGTCGCATTTTGCTTCTCTGCTCCCCCGAAAAAGGGCACACGTTGTCCGAAAAGTGTCGCGCTCCTGCATCTCGCCCGCATTCACGGCAGTGCCCGTCGGTTCCTGCAGCACCCGTCCAGGACCCAAGATAACCGTCGCCAAGAGTCATCAAGTCAAGCCAAGTGAAGCCAAGTCAAGCCTTCAATAGTCAACCAAATCATCCTGCAATCAAACTAAACTCAACAAAAACCAACCATAGACTTATTGTCCAATCAGTTCCAAAATAGTCAAATGGAGACTCAGTCAACAAAAAAAAATGGAGACTAGTCTCGTATGGTTCTGATGATGATCAGGGTTCCTGTTTTTCTGGCTTTTCTGTTCTGTCTCGCTTGTCTGGTTATGATTATCCGTCTGAATGTCAGATCATGGCAGTGCCTGTACTTGAAGCATCACCTGTACATCGCCTGTACATCGCCTGTACTTGAGGCATTGTCGGGAGATCGAGTCGCTGCAGCCGCCGCTTAAAATACGCGAACCATCTGGAATACGAGACGTCGGCTTCCGCAGTCCCTAGCCGAGTAGAACGCCCATCGCGTGTCCATTTCGCAAGGCCTTCGTGTATTCACTCAGTTCTTCCCAGCCATAAAGTAGACGAACACATTCTTCATCAAAGAGTATCTTCAAAGAGTATCACCAAAGAGTAACAGTAACAGCATCATCATTAAACACTGTCTATGGCATCTGTTCTGATGTATATTCTGATATCAAGTATTTTCACTCTGATGTCTAGTATCTGCATCTTAGTATCTAGAATATGATACGTAGTATATGGAATTTAGTAGCTGGACTCTAGTATCTGTGTTCTGATGCCTAGACAAGTGTATAGAATTTTGATTCTGGTGTTTGGTTCTGGCTTATGATTCTGCTTTCTCATTCTGATATCTAGTACACGGTATTAGGTATTTGGACTCCAGTGTCTAGTATCTGGTACATGATGTCTGGTTTCAGGTGTCTATTATCAGGTATCAGGTGTCAAGTATCAGGTGTCAAGTATCAGGTATCAAGTATCAGATGTCAAGTGTCAGGTCTGATATTTGAAATTTGAAATCAGCTTCTCATTCAATTTTTCATTCAAAGTAGATATCATTCAGATTTGATTCTCTTTCTGACCTGATTCTGATCTCCTTTAAGTTCATTCTCTGGTTAAGTTCATTCTCTGGTTAAGTTCATTCTCTGGTTAAGTTCAATTCACTCTGGGTGACATAATTATTCAGTCTCCGATTTCACGTACTTAGAAGCACTTAAAGCCTCTCTTCCACCACATGGCCCTCCATGCAAAAAGAACAAACAATAAACTGACGGCCAAAGACATGCTGGTGACTTTGAAGTACCGGTCCATACATTGTCCGCCAGAACCAGCACACTTATCCATTTGACTTCCGTGCAATAGTGAAAACGTAATGCTTCCAATAGCAGGGGCCACCATGAACGAGCCCCAAGTAGAGCCCATCAAGTCCACTCCCCAGATCGACGCAATTACCGTGGGGTACGCTGTAAACAACCCTCCATAACTGATTCCTGTCATGATCGAAACCACATTAAAAGGCATACCGTACTTTATACCGATCTGGCCAACAGCACCCACGGCTGCAAGAACCACGATAATCCACACCTTACAGACGGGAAGAGTTCTTTTCAGATCGCTGATCCAATCGGCCATGATCCCAATTAAAAGTCGGATGCACGTGGACAGAGCTGCCAATAAAGATACTTGGTCGGAGAGTTGCACCTGGCCGTTGGAAGCCGTATCGATGATCAGCCCCAAGTTATTCTGGAAACTCTCAAGGGGCCCTAAACAGAAAAATAAACTCACAAGTAGAAGCCATGCAGATTTATCCTTCAAGAACTGCATATACCGTTGGCGATGATTAGGAGGCTCAATATTGGATCTCTGGGGTAACAACGAGTGGTCATCATCTTCAGCTTCACAAAGAAGCGGTTCAGTTTCCCCGAAAATGACTTCCTGCTCTATCGTCACAATAGAGTTGGACACAAGGTTAAGCGCCCCCACAAAGAGGTAGAGCACCAGGAAAAACAGAAATACCTTGTATAAGTCAAGGGTGCCGTTCAGATCATGGAAGTAAGGGAATTTCATGAGCTGGGCGCCTATCAAGGACGATAACCCATAACAACTCACGGGTAAGGAGATGGCAAGGCTCTTTTTGTTGGGGTATATTCTAGCACAGGTCAAAAGACTGGAGAAATAGAGCGAACTGGTGGCAAGCCCTATGAAGCAGAAACTGACGGCCAAAATAGCAACCCTACGGGGCAGTAACAGCGAATAATCCTCCAGATGGGCCAGGGTATTGACTAGGGCAGCGTTGAGGGCGTATGCAGGACAGAAGGCCCAAATCGAGATCAAGGAAAGTAATGCTGGCCCATAACAATCTGCCAAGTATCCCAACACGGGCAAACACAAGTACATACCCACGGCAGAAAGCGATACGATCATATTGATCTCAGTATACGAAAGCCCCACTGATTTGTGGAGGGCCAGCGAAAAAAGCGAAAAGAGCATGATAGACCCCAGCGAAAGACAACTCACTAGTGCTATGCCAAAGGCAAACTTCTTAAGGTGTTTGAGGTCATAGCGGGACGCAAGGTAGTGTTTAATCCGTACGCTAAGCCGGTGCACAGGTGGTTTCATCCGAGTATATGTGGTGGCAGATTAAAATATAATATGGAGGATGCCGATATGAATCAAAGGTAGCTAGTATGAGCAAAGGGATAGCTATATCAGTAGCTAGTATTAGTCAGTATGAGCAAGTTATAGCTAGAATGCGTAGCTAAAAGATGTAGCTAGAAAAAAAAGGGATAGCTAAAAAAGGCGTAGCTAAAAAAAAAGGCGTAGTAGATAATGGTTGTAATTATGAGACGTGGGCCTGAGGGTTTATATATACATAGATATGGGTATTTTCATGTATGAGTAATGGTGCCGCGTAGTGCAGTCGCAGTGCAGTCGCAGTCCCAGTGGAGAGAAACAGAATCGCAGTCGCGCACCTTATCTTGGTCTGACCCCAACTCGCGCATTCACTCCTAGTACTATGATTTATTACTATGATTTATTACTATGATTTATTACTATGATTTATTACTACAGTGTTATTCGAAACAATTCAGACCAGTGCGAGAAAACGATTCAGACCACACTAACAAAATTAAACAAACCAGTAATTCACAAAGTTTCGTACCCCTTAGCACATCCTTTCAAACCAAATAGCGTAATGCTTCACATCAACTTTTATTAGATTCCAATATTCTTAAATCTTAAATTTGGAGGATTGCCTAATATACAGTGTTTTTTAAAACTATTCAAATCAGCGCAGCCAAATGGTTCAAACCACACTAAGCAAAATTAAACAACCCAATAGTTCGACAACTTACTGTTTTTAATACTTAATAAAGGTTTCACATAACATAAACAGGTTATTTAAGATCCTTGATTCTTACCACCATTTTTAAGTCGTAAGTACGAACCCAAACTTTAATTATTGGTCTCCTTTATATTTCTAATTTGGTTTGAAACATATATATATTGTCGCACTGGTGTGAATAGTATTCAAAAAGACTGTATGTACTGCATTTGGGAGTCTTGTAATACGAAACTGAATTGTTTTTTCCAAGTTGTTATCCTGTATACAACAGCTTGGGAGGGGCTATGTAATTAGTGAATTAGTGGTTTGTTTAATTTTGCTAGTGTGGTCCGAATCATTCTGTCTTCTTGGTCTGAATCGTTTTGTCGCGTAGGTCTGAATGGTTTTGTCGCACTGGTACGAATCGTTTCGAATAACACTGTATCATTTAGTACTTTGATTNACGAATCGTTTCGAATAACACTGTATCATTTAGTACTTTGATTTATTACTATGATTTATTACCGTCATTTAGTACTACCATTTAGTACTATGATTTAGTACTATGATTTAGTACTATAATTTATTACTGTCATTTACTACTGTTATGTTCCTTAATACATTTATGCCTAAATTCTTATATTCGTTGATAGTTCCTCAAAGAGAGGAACCGAAGTGGTTTTTATAACTTTGAGAGAAAAATAACCAATTACTTATTTCCTGATATATATATATATATATACATACATATGTATGTATATATTTTTGAGTTCATAATTTTGTTTTATATCCTTTTCGGCCCTATTTATTTTTTTTATAAGTTTTTAAAGCCCTTCAAAACGTCACCCACGTCGGCCTGGTCATTCTCTGCATCTTCCAAGTTCTCCACTGGTCTCTCAGCTTGAGGAGTAATTCTGAAGGCATGTCTAGAGACGGGTGAATCCCAGTCAATCACAGCAGAATGCATCACTATTCTGTTGTCCCAAATCACCACGGTCTTTGGTTCCCATGAAGCACGCAATCTCAAGTCGTGTGCCTGCTCAATGTGGTTGTACAAGAAGTTCAACAAGTAGTCGGACTCCTCCTGCTTAAGCTCCACGATTCTTCTGGCAAATGGTTTGTTTAAGAAAATGTTCTTTCTTCCAGTCACTGGGTGTGTTCTGATCAAACGGTGGATGTTGGATACAGGTTTTCTTCTTTCAATTCCTCGCTGGCCTCTGGAGTTGGCTGCCTGTTCATCTGAAGAGTGCAACACGTTCAAGTTGCTTAATCTCTTGCGGAATTCTGGTGATAACCGGTTATAAGCCTCTTCAGTGTCGGCGAAAATGGTGTCACCACCTGCATCTGGGCCCTCCAACACGGAGAAAAATGTTGTTCCTGGAGGTTGGAGTTCATTCGAGACATCCGACTGCCAAGAAATGGCATTTGTGGCTTTTTGAAAACACTCTTTCGAACTCATTGAGGTCTGCTCTTCTGTAGGAAAGGAAGTATTATTGTGGAATGATCGAAAAAGGCCTCGGATTCACGACTTGTCATAACGACCAAATGCATGCATTGTCACGACAGTTGTGGTAGACACTATTAGATTCGGAAATCGTAGGCTCCATATTGTATCTATAGGTAGTGTTCTACCTATTGTGGATCTAACAATTACTATCATGTATTACCATGATTTATTACTATGATTTATTACTATGATTTACTATTATGATTTATTACTATGATTTATTACTACCATTTACTGCTACCATTTATTACCTTCATTTAGTAGTCTCACTATTAGTACTTCATGATACTATTAACTATACTAGAAGTTCACAAATACTATTTTTTTTACCTTCAGTCTATTCTTAGCTATACCATACTCTATACTACAATATTATATCTAAGTACTACACTTTACTAGACCATTATTACCTAGTATATAGTGTCTATTAGTATACAATCTTCCGAAATGCTTGGTACTTAGTGCCTAAAACTTAGTGCCTACTTACAATGGTACAGATAAATGAACATTAATGTTGTAGTACAATGTAAAGCTCTACAGGCTCTACATAATAGTAAATTAAATCTGAAAGAATAGTGGTATGATAGGACAGGATGGAGTGGATGAGGTAGGTCCGGGAAATTACCTCCTTAGGCAATTCCCGATCGGCCGATCGGCTTTTTTTTAACTAAAAAAAGTTAATTTCAGACAATTACAGAACCTCACAGACTCTTAATGGATCTTAGGGACCTATTTCTATTTAAATAGAATGTATTGAGTTGAACAAAAAAAAAATAACCTGGGAATTGACCCATAGTCACGTGTCATTCTCCTATATACATCAGATTTCTTCCCAACTTTACAGAAGACCTTGGAAATATTTCAAATTTACAGTTTAAAGTTGGGAAATGGGGTTTAGTGGTCAGATTGTGGTACTAATTAATATATCGGAGTGTATATAAAACCCCGGGACTGCATATAGCTCGGAAGTAACAATAATTTCGGGGAATGTTTCACTATTACCAGTTTGACTTACCAAAAAGTTTTCCCAAGAAATTGACCAGAAATTCCAAAGGTATTAGTATAGACATAGACATAGACATAGGCATAGGAACTTCTTACACAATACACGTGATTTCATATGGCTACTCCTGCATCTAAGCTCAAATTCCAAAATCACGTGATATAAACTTTATACTTCAAGTTTCCCGTCAAGTCCCCACTCCCCGGAACACTTTCAACAGTTCCAAAGTCAATTTACAGTTTTGATCATATCTATTCATCGATTTATTCATTAGAACTTTTATTCATTTAAAGGTAGCCCAAGAAACGGTCAACCTCGCCCTTGGAACCCAACCAGATACCAGACTTCTCGTGGATTCCCTTGGGCAAAATGTCCAAGATCCTCTCACCTTTATCGTTGACTGCAGCACCGCCCGCCTGTTCAAGCAACATGGCCATGGGGAAGCATTCGTACAACACTCGCAATTTCCCGTTCTTCAGCTTGGAGTCCGCAGGGTATGCAAAGATACCTCCGTACAACAAGGTCCGGTGGATGTCTGCCACCATGGAACCGATGTAACGGGCAGAATAAGGCTTGCCACCCAAACTGTCTTGCGGCTTCTTCAAGTCCTCAATGTACTTCTTGTGGCTTTCAGGCCAGTAGTAAGAGTTACCCTCATTGACAGAGTAAATGGCCCTGGACTTGGGAATCTTCAAGTCGGGCTGAGTCAAGATGAATTCACCCAATTGAGTATCCAAGGTGAAACCGTGCACACCTCTACCCGTAGTCAACATAAGGTGAGCCGAGGCTCCATACATGGTATAACCAGCAGCAACCATATCGGAACCCTTTCTCAACACATCATGGATGGAACCCTTCAGATCATCCTTCAACTTGTACACGCCAAAAATTGTACCCACTGAAACACCAGCATCGATATTGGAGGAACCATCAATTGGGTCCGTGCACACGGCATATCTACCTCCTCCTTCAAACACAATGAGGTCCTCCTGTTCCTCGGAAACAAGCACCTTGACGTTGCCACTGGATTTCATGGCATTGATGAAGATCTCGTCTCCAATGACATCCAACTTTTTCTGCACATCACCAGTGGAGTTTGCGGTTCCGGAAATACCAATAAGATTGACCAATTCTGCTCTTCTAATGTTATGGGCAATAAACTTGAAGGCAAATTGAAGACTGTTCAATAAAAGCGACAATTCACCGGTGGCATTAGGGGCATGTTTCTGTTGTTCCTGAAGAATGAACCGGGTCAACGTGACAATGTCGGTATCGACATTCATTTGCTGCGACACTGATTGCGACATGGTAATTCTAGGTTATAAGTAAAAAAGGGTTGATCAAGTAGTAAAGATCACGTGTCAGTCAAAAAAGAAAAAAGGAAAATTTGACAATTTTGTGGGGTTTTCGTTAAGCGTTAATCGTTATCGTTAAGCGTTAATCGTTGTAGTTAATCTTTATCGTTATCGTTAATCGTCACTCGTTAATAGTTCCACCTTAATATAAAATGATAACCTGTAATTCACGATAATTCACGTTGATGTGATATTGTGTGTAAATGAATCAATGGTAGTGTTGACACAGAAGGTCAGTAGTCAATATTGTTAAAAGTAAAAAAAAAGGAATAAGAATAAGACCACAAAGAAAACCTGGGTTTCAAAAATAATAGACCTCGGGAATAGTAGAGGGAGCTTACCCCAGAATTTATAGCTACGCCGATCCAAGTGCGAGTGCGTGCGCAGTGCCACATGCCGGCACCCGGTGTCCCGCGTCTGCCCGGGTTGTGGGGGGAGTCGGTGCGGGTGAAAGGATGGGGCGTCTCCTCCAAACCCCGGGTCAATTGCGCTATTGCCCAATTGCCCTATTGCCCTATTGCCCATCCATGCGTATTCGTCCATGCGCACTCGTCCATGCGCATTCGTCCCATTCCGTATCCTCATCCATCCATCTTCAATTCCGTATTAGTAATTAATGTTTCAGTCAATTTTGGTTGTGCATAAGTGAATTGTTTTTGTTTCAGATTAGTTTCAGAAAGGAGAGAGAAGAGTTTCAGAAGAGTTTTAGAACAGTTTTAGAACAGTTTTAGAACAGTTTTAGAACAGTTTTGGAACAGTTTTGGAACAGTTTTGGATGTGATCCAGATATGATTCACATTTGTTTCATTATCTTTTTGGTCCATGTTTCATATTCCAGGAATCCCAGAATTTTCTTCCCCATATTCGTTCCACACATTCCTACCTTAATTTTACATATTTTCAACCCACCATTCCCCACTGCATAGGAAATTGTTCATGTCAGTTCATGTTTGCTTCTGTGGTTTCATGTTTGCTTCGTTTTGTATTCTCTGATGTAATTGCTATTCTGTATTGATTACGTATGACGTAAGCTGGAATGGAATCGTCTTGTTGTGCTGTGCTGATGGTTGCTAAAGAGTGTACGCTGGCTGGCCGCACTGAGTGGTTCCTAACACCTTGCGTCGTCCGCAGTATACCTACAATGCACCATGACAGCTCTCACGCATCCATTCCGCACCCACGAATACCAACCAAAAAAAGGTATTCAAAAAAGGGTATACAAAAAAAGGTATAGAGAAAGGGAGACGAAGGGGTTTATATATGTTTCTATAGAGGGGTATATGGACACTGCACGGCTTTGCATCCGGCTTTGTGTACTTGTTTGCAGTTGGCTTTGTGTATGAAATTATAAGGGAGGAGGTATTGAGGTGGACGGACATTGAGCGGTGTACGACACTGAGAAGGTGAGTGGTGGATTGTGAGCACTGACACTGACACTGGCACTGAGCACTGATACTGAGCACTGGGACTAGGTCCCATTACGCATACATACATATTGACACCCCATTTTTTATTTTTATTTTTTTATTTTATTTTTTCTAAATTCGTCATTCGGAAAATCTGATATTCAAACACAGTTGCTAGATTACTTCAAATCCGGATTAAATAGGACCATCCCGGATTATTTCGGATTATCTGGACAATTGCTACGCAGGGCACAAAACATGCCTATGCAGTTTGAGTTCATTTCTAGAGTATTCTTACGTGTAGATATTCTAAATCTGCCACATTCTGAAAACGAAAATATATCTGAAGTAGCTCTAAAGTAGTTAAGATGAATCTCTAGACAATAAAGTGTTTCCACACACTCACCCAAAAGTTTCTGGGATATTTCCACTGCCTTTCCTGGTAAGACCTTGGACAGTTTTAGACATCTTTTCTGGTTAAAAAAAACCTGGATATTTTCTAAACGCTTCTAGACAATTCAGCCATCTCTCGACAACTCAAACATTGGAATTATTCTAGAAATATAAGACAGCTTCCGGACTAACATCTCCATCTCTACCAACTCTGGAAACCCAATTTTCGACTTCCATTTCTCATTCTTTGACTAGGTCTTCAACTTGAAGTCTTGACGTTTTGACTTAAAGTTTCCAGGTTTTGACTTAAAGGTTCCACGTTTTGACTTAACTTCTCGACGTTTTGACTTAAACTCTCGACGTTTTGACTCAAATTTTCCACATTTTGACTTCGACTTTCCGCGTTTTGACTCCTTCGACTTTGTTAAAGGACTCGTGAAAGCAATCGTCAAGGCGTCGTCAAGGCGTCGTCAAGGAGTCATCAAAATGGCCTGCGGGGTTTCACACTGGATCGGTTCAACTCACGCAAAAGGTTAAACCCATCGTCATCCGAGCCCTTTTTACTACCACCCGAAGAAGTGTTCCATGCCGACGCAGACTCAAGCAGGCGGTACACCACGGTATTCTCGTTGCCCTTATCGTGGCGAGCCTCGGCCATATCCTGCTCAAAACGACCATGGAGAAACTGGAGCACTTCCGTTTGGTTGTAAGTCTCTCTAGGATCGTCTCTGAAGCCATTGGAGTCGGAGGTTTTCTTTTGTTTAGCCATAGCCCCGTGTTTTTCGCCACTTCTTTCAGATTCACTGGTTTCAGGGGTTCCATTCTTATCACCGTTTTCAAGCGTTTGGCCCTTCTCTCCCTTCTCTCTATGTTCTTTTTCACCACGCTCTTTTTCACCACGTTGTTTTTCACCTCCAGACCTTTGGTTTTCAGAGGGGGTTCCACCTCGTTCAGACTTTTCTCCGGTTCTCTTTTGATCATTGGCCGTGTTTTCCTCATGACTGGCTAGACCGCCGATGGCCAGGACAGGCTTGGGGTTTCTCAGGAGTTTGGCCGCCCAGTCTGACATGGTGCTGAGAGGACTGAGTGTGGAGGACGCATGCGTATGTAGGAGCGCACAGAAAACAGGCCAAAAATAGGTCATAAATAGGTCATAAATAGACCATAAATAGGCTAGAAATAGACCAGAAAAAGTGCAGAGTCGAAGTAGTGAATGGACAAAGAATCCAAAATTCTAAAAGGGGAATAATTAAGAAGTGTCTAATTAGTAAAATTGCTGAAGTGTGAAATTGTACAACTACCACCATGAACCATTCATAATACGCGATAGATTCTTATTTCATCAGGTACTCTGTTTAGTATGTTCATTCACCGATGATTCATTGAAGAAAGGAATTATGATGAACTGCTATATAAATGATCAAGTAAAGGAAAGGCTGAGTAGGAGACTGAGTAGAAGGCCTTAACTATGGTCATTGTCAGTATCAGTATCAGGCTTAGAGATAAACCCTCTAGCTATACCTATGATGGATCTGACAATGTATAGTCTGAGTTAGTTGAGTCAGTCGAGTTAGTATGGTTAGTATGGTTTGTATGGTTAGTTGAGTATAGTAAGTACGGTTAGTATAATTAATATGGGCATATTACGTAGCCTTGGGTTTATACATGGACTCTAGCCTCCATATCATTCGAGGCCTTAGCGAGTACTGGAGATGGCCATACTATTCCAATGGTACTCCTAATACACCCCTAAGATTCTCGAAGGGTATAACAGTGCCCTCAATCTTCCACCACCAAAGGATTTCAGTCATTTACTTCTTGTTTCCCACGATATCCTTGCACAGGCTCCAGAACGCCTTGACATGCTAATCATACTCAGCATAATCGTCAATACAATAGTAATAGAAATGAGAAGTGTAGTAATAGTAATAGAATTGATTAGTGTAATTTTATTAATTGCAATCGTGATTGTAATAGGTCAACAGTATCGTGATCTAGTTCGTTTATAGCTAGTCCACTTAGTCCCATTTAGACTGAGGTCTAACTACTACTTCTACTAATTCTATTCAATGTACTGCTCTACTCACCACTTCACATTCTACGTTGAATAAATCACCAATGTTCACTTATACTCCATTTACTAATCTACTACTCTAATTGATACTTTTACCTATTGGTAAGACCTTCGGTATCACTTCACTTTGGTTGACCTATTCAGATCCATATGATCTACCAGATCCAACTCTAGTACCTACTACCTCTCTAGTACCTCTCAAACACCTAACCTATTACCTAACCTATTACCTGACCTATTACCTAACCTATTACCTGACCTATTACCTGACCTATTACCTGACCTATTACTATGGTGTTACTCGATTCTACTTGATGTTACTTTATTTTACCTGGTTATACCTAATGTATAGTTGACCTATTACCTGACCGGTCACTCTGAGGTTACTATAGGGTTATCTGACCTATTGTCTAATCTAGTTTTTTACTTGACCTAACACCTCCCAAACACTGGTATAACTGTTCCGTACTGAGCACACACCTATACTCTCACTCTATAGTCACCCAACACCCAACACCCAAACTCACTCTCACTCACTCTCACTTACCTTCTCACTCTACACTCACTCTCACTTACCTTCTCACTCTACACTCACCTTCTCACTCACTCTCACTCTACACTCTACACCCTCACTCTACACTACTGTACTCATTATATGCTCACTGACACTACTCTTGACATTAACACTATACTCTACACATGTACCGTAGTCCATCATTACAGTCACCAGTTCCGCGCCCTCCCTCACTGATATACTCACTCTACACCATACACCATACACCCCTCGCTCTGCCTTTCCCTCACTCCACTCCACTCCATTTCCACTTCACTTTACTCCAATCCACTCCATTTCACTCCACTTCACTTCCCAGTCCTAATTGACTACCACTTTTTTCTACCCCTTTAATCCCCACACACTCTCTTAACAATTTCTTATTTTTTCTAAAAATCAATTATTACTTATTACTCAGTTCAATTGTAGTGTATACTTTTTTTATCCCAATCTATATTATTCTCCGATCTATATTATTCTCCAATCTATATATTTCTCCAATCTATACTTTCCCCATCTATATTTTACATTCCTTTTTTTTACCTACTATCTATATTTTACATCCTTTTTTTTAACCTCCTATCTATTTTTTTTTCTATTCATTTCCATCCTTTTTTTTGTGCTAAGCCATGGGTGCCAGCACTGCCCGGGGTTTGGCCGCAATCTGGTAACGGTCACGTGGGGATATGGCCACGTCAACACACGCAGCACTTTTCATGTTTTTTCTCCACCCTCACACTAGCGTTTACACCAGCGCTCACTTTCTTATCTAGCACCCACCATGAGTTTTCGTTTGTTAGACCTAGTTAAGCCTTTCGAGCCGTTGGTTCCGGAGGTTATTGCTCCGGAACGGAAAGTGCCTTTCAACCAACGTGTTATGTGGACCGGTGTGGCTTTATTGATTTTCCTTGTCATGTCCGAGATCCCGCTCTATGGCATTGTGTCGTCTGATGGCTCGGACCCGATTCTCTGGCTTAGAATGATGTTGGCGTCTAATAGGGGTACGTTGATGGAGCTTGGTATCACCCCAATCGTGTCTGCTTCCATGGTGTTCCAGTTGTTGCAGGGTACCAAGTTGATCCACGTGGACATGTCCAAGAAAGAGGACCGTGAGCAATTCCAAACCGCCCAAAAACTTTTCGCCATTATTTTGTCTGTGGGTCAAGCAACCGTTTATGTGTTGACCGGAATGTACGGCCCTCCAAAGTCCTTGGGCACCGGTGTCATTTTGTTGTTGGTGTTGCAATTGGTGTTTGCTGGCATCATTGTCATTTTGTTGGACGAATTGTTGCAGAAGGGTTATGGGCTTGGTTCCGGTATTTCCTTATTCACTGCCACCAATGTGTGTGAACAGGTGATGTGGAAAGCTTTTGCTCCTACCACCTCTGCTTCCGGTAAGGGTGCCGAGTTCGATGGTGCCGTTGTTGCTATGTTCCACCTTTTGGGATCCAGAAAGGACAAAAAGAGAGCTCTTCTCGAGGCCTTTTACAGACAAAACTTGCCTAACATGCTCCAGGTGTTCTCCACGGTGCTCGTGTTCTTTGCCGTGGTTTACTTGCAAGGAGTCAGAGTCGACCTTCCAATCTCTTCCGTCAGACAAAGAGGCCCTTACATGTTGTACCCCATCAAGTTGTTCTACACCTCCAACACTCCTATCATGTTGCAATCGGCCTTGTCGTCTAATGTGTTCCTCATCTCGCAAATGCTCTTCATGAAGTGGCCTAACAACTTGTTTGTTAAGATTCTTGGTTCTTGGGCTGCCAGAGGTGGTTCCTCTCAATTGTATGCCGTCAGCGGTTTGTCATACTACATCCAGCCACCATCTTCGCTCACAGATGCCTTGGTAGACCCAATCAGAACATTGGTGTACATCACGTTTGTGTTGGGCTCGTGTGCAGTCTTCTCTACCACATGGATCGAGATCAGTGGTACGTCGCCAAGAGACGTGGCCAAGCAATTCAAGGAGCAGGGCTTGGTTATTGCTGGATACAGAAGCACTAGTGCCTACAAGGAGTTGAAAAAGATTATCCCAACGGCCGCCGCCTTGGGAGGAGTGGCCATCGGAGCCTTGTCGGTGTGCAGTGACATGATCGGAACGTTGGGTAGCGGTACGTCCATTTTGTTGAGTGTCACCACCATCTACGGCTACTATGACTTGGCCGTCAAGGAGGGAGGATTCTCCAAGTCCATTGTGAGTGGTTTTGGTGAGATGTAAGCGGAGCATTCATTAGATACGTTAACCATCAGCGCAGCTACGCAATACTGCAATATATTGAGATCCTGTAAAAAGAAAATCTGACTTGGTACAGTAACTAGTGTGTACACGACCAGATTCTAACACTAGAATTACTACTTTGGTATAGGACACCAAAATAAATAATGCTTGGGATGTTATATGCAGGACCACAATATATATATCTAAAAAAAAAAATCGTTGTTCAATGGTATAGTATAGCCAAGTACTTCAATATATTGCCATTATACAATATAAAATCAGTTTCGGAACTCTAATAGAAAAATTAAGGCATCTTGTATTTTTAGTGCCCAATACAAGCACCAGTAGCCGTAGTGAGCCATAGTAAGTACTGGCATATTAACTAGTAAAAGCACCAAACACAAAATGCTGTATAGCACACATAGTTTGACTACTTAGTTTGACTACTTAGTTTGACTACTTCTATATACGCTATGTGTTTTATTTTTGCTCTAATCTTTCAAGAGTGGATCATGAAATGTACCTTCTAGAAAATACTGTACACTAAGCTAATCTCAATATTTCATGATTCAACCATTAGTTAACCCAATGAAAATTATTTAATTATTTTCATATATATTTTTACATATTTTTATAATTAACTCATTTCACCTTTATTATGATTATTTTTTATATTTATACGGATATACGACTTTGACTATGAGTAGATGAACATAACTGACTATGAGTGACTATAAGCCTGGACAATATAAGAGTATGGCCATGACCATAAATATAACCTTTTCTCTATAAAAAATTACATCACTATAGTTAGATTCGCCATGGGCAGGATACCTTTCATAGATGTATTATGAAGCAGATGTGTTATAAAGCTGATTTGTTATAAAGCAGATGTGTTATGAAGCAGATGTGTCATGAAGCAGATGTGTTATGAAGCAGATATTGTCTGATCTAGCAATGGTCCTTCCAAAATGTCTTCTTCATGAAATGTAATGGGCATGATGTACCAGGATGGAATGTGATGTACCAGGATGGAATGTGATGAACGCAAAGTGCTAGGATGGAGTGTGAATAGTTTTTCCCAGTCCGATTATGGTAAAACGGGTAAAATAGGTGACGCTGCTGTGAACTACTTAAGTAGTCGATTCCTCCCTCTGAAGAACAACCAGCGAATGAACATAGTAAACAGATTACTTACTTGACGTAATAACTAGACCTGAAGTCACATATGGACATAGAAATAGAAGGTTAGTGGATGTATAGTCATGAAATTAGTGAAGCGTAGTCCATTAACTCTATTATTAAATTAATACTGTGGCACTGTAGTACTCCAGTAGTCTAGGCTAGTTGGTTTTGTCCAGTTCGTCCATCCAGTTCTATCCATCCAGTTCTATCCTTCCAGTTCTATCCATCCAGTTCTATCCTTTCAGTCATCCATTTAATCTACTTCTGATTATGCACCGGACGAACCGAACTTCTCAGACCACTTCTCATACTCAATCAAGCCCTCTGTAGAAACAGATGGACGAATGTACTTCAAACTCTCGATAAAGTCCTCGAGCTGGATCGGACGGATCTCCTCCGTGGGCGTGCTCAAGAGTTTATCGCCCAAAGACCGCAATGGGCCCATGGCACTGTCCTTGGCGA
This sequence comes from Metschnikowia matae var. maris, assembly GCA_002370695.1. Lineage (NCBI taxonomy): Eukaryota > Fungi > Ascomycota > Pichiomycetes > Serinales > Metschnikowiaceae > Metschnikowia > Metschnikowia matae. Next base: position 23,671 of record NKZH01002274.1, read on the forward strand.
GGAGCGTGATATCACTGCCACTGAATCCCGTGGTCAAGTCCATGAGCGTTTCGAATTGCTCCTCCGAAATCGTATGCTTCTGGTAAGCTAGAAGCTTGGAGATCTGCAATTTGCGGGTTTCCTTTTCGGGCAAAGGAATGTACACACGTTTGGCGAATCTTCGGCGTGCTGCCTCGTCGATTCCCCAAGGCAAGTTGGTGGCTCCCAAAATTAAAACTCTACTGACATCACCATCGGTAGAGTCACGGCCTGCAGCAGCAGACGAGAGTTCGGACCATTGGACGAGAAACTCATTTTTGATGCGCCGCATGCTCTCCACTTCTCCTTCGTTTCTGGTGCCCAACAACGAGTCGATTTCATCAATAAAAACAATGGAAGGACTGAGTTTCTTGGCAAGCAAAAAAAGTGCTTTCACGAGCTTCTCACTTTCTCCAAGGTATTTCGACGTCAACGACGATGAACTAATGGAGAAGAACGTAGACTTGGACTCCGTGGCCACTGCTCTGGCAAGCATGGTTTTTCCCGTTCCCGGAGGCCCAAAAAGAAGCATTCCTCGAGTGGGTTCTCGTAAACCACGAAAGAGATCCGGCCGTAAAAACGGATACACCACTGCTTCCTTCAAAGAGTTCTTGGCGCTCTCTAGACCCACGATATCATCCCAATAAACTTCATCTCCTCGTACGACTATATCATTTAGAATCTGTATTGCCGATAACTCGTCTATACCTTTTATAGACTTGATGAGAGCTGCTTGTTCTTCAGGAGACATATCGGAGGCATTGGTGGAAGCGGATTCCAAAGGTTCAGAATCCTCGGGCTCCTCACTATCATAATCATCAATGATATTTAAATATGGTGATTTCGCCGAAGGTGGAGATGAAGCTTGTGTTAGTTTTGCAGACAGGGGTTGGGATGGTTTTTTGGCCGTTTTTGGTGCCGTTTTTGATCCCGGTTTCGGCACAGTTTTGTAATTATAAGTGATGTTTGACTTTTTCACTTGTTTCACCTGGGGAGTTTTTCCGGAAACAGTTTTTTCGGGTCTTGGACGCAGAGAGGCCAGGTCTGGACCCAGAGCACGTACAACCCCCGTTTTTTTCGACGCCAGACCCGTTTTCGACCCACTTTTCTGCATGATCCGTGATAAGTCCATCGGTTTAGGCTGGTTATAGGTGTATTTCTTCGTAGCAGGCGAAGATTCCTTGATATTGGACGCCGACTTGGATGCTTGCGGAAGCGAGGGTTTAGGCATGAGCTGAGAGGTGTGTGGAGGAGGCAGAGTCTCATTTTGGTACGATCTCGTCTTGTGTAAGGTCTCTTGGGGTTTTAGCAAAGCAGAACGTTTGGGCGGGACCGGAGGAGGCACTTTTTTCGGGGCAGGAGTAGTTGCAGGATCATCAAGTGAATGCGCCGCCATCCGGTCGTCCAAATCTATAAGGTTGATAGAATGGGCCGAGTCAGTAGTAGTCGTGGACGAATGAGAGCCCACGGAATTGAGTCTCTCCCAATTGGAAGTAGTAAGTTCAGTCTGGTCAAAGTCACCAAAGAGCTCATCATCATAGGCTTTCGCCGTAGAAGCACCAGGCTTGACCCACGACTTAGACGCAGCAGCCTTGATGGTATCCTGGTTTTTCTGGGACATTTGGTAATTGTTACTAGCAGCACTTTGTCTTAGCGACTTGACCATATGTCTCTGAGTGGAATTGCTTCCTAAAGACCGACTGGAGGGGTTATGAGACCGTAAAGACGGTGTGCTGAGTTTATGCAGGTGGATGCCATGCACAGTATGGCCATGAGTCCCATTAGCATAGCCATTTCCGCTATGAACATGTCCATTTTGGGAAATGTGACCATTTTGGGAAGTGGAGTTCACTAGGTCGAGCTGAGCCTTCTTCAACTTACGTGTTTGCTCATCCAACCGAAGCTGAAGCCTTATAAGATGCTTAACGTTTTCATCTCGGATTGCTCTCAAGTCTGCCATGATTGCAGCTTCCTCAGGACTCATCTTGGTCGTTCTCCGCTCCATATTATCGATCTTATAAAGGAGCAGTGTATGGAGCGACTTCCAGCCACTGAGGGCCTCGGCAAAGTAACCTTTATCCTCGGACGCCAAGTTCTTGAGCGTCTGTTCACTAACCTCGTTGTACAAATGCAGGAGTTCATCTAGCAAGTGGCCTGGCGGCGGCTTTCTCCTCAGAAACATAATGGGAGGTGGTGGTAGAAGGAAGTAGTAGGACCTGAATTAGAATGTAGTGGTGAAATGAACCAGTAGGGGGGGTAGTAGTGGGTAGTAAGAGTAGTGCCGTACTCAATAGGATTAACAAGGAGTGTCTCTGTTGGGCAGAGTGTTTGCACGGTGTGGAATGACAATGTGTGGTAGACTAGTGTTATCAGGTATGATCGTTCACATTGGCACCGCGTGTACGGAGGTGCATCAGCCTGCGCGTTCTTGCTGTCTATGAATAGCAGTCTCAGTCGAGTATACAGTCGAGTATACAGTCGAGGATTATGTTGAAGACTTATATACAGTTGAAGAGTACAGTTGAAGAGTACAGTTGAAGAACTAAGTTTCAAGTCGAGGACTCAATCTTTAGTATAATAGTATAATATCATTATGTGTACCACTCTATCAGAAAATGGTCTTCTATTATTTTGAGAGTCAAATACCATTCACTCTATATATCGCTATAAAAAGGTCAATGGAGTTGCAGACTATCATCAGAGCTACAGTCAAATAGGGACATCGATACCATGACAAGACAAACCACAGCATATGCTCATACTAATTCCAAATCTATTAATACTTATAGTCATGACTATGAAGAATCTACATCGCATCAAAAGCTTATATTATCATGAGTCCTACAGTCCTGGAACTATACCACGCTATAGGTATTGATAACAATCTACAGTGAAGTATAGATCCTAGTGACTTAAAGAATTCAATGGTCATCATTATCATCAGTGTTCTCAAAATGGCGCATGGAATAGATATAATTACGATTCTGGTCCAGGTCTCACTTTTCACTTTTCACTACTCACCCCTTCTACAGATTCCTTCTACTGAATCCTTCTTATGATAACTTACCCCTTATATTGATTTCTATGGTTAACTGGTCAGTCTTCGCTCCTATTATTGAGTGCAGTAGTAGTACTCCACTATACTACTACTCTACAGTACTACTACAGTCCATTCAGTAGTACAGTCCATTCAGTCTATTCGATACTACAGTCTAATAATCTAATAGTATAAGTCTATCAGTCTGAGTACCAGTCTACTAATATTAGACTGTATCATTCTTAGAGTGTAATTATGTATTGGTTTAAAAAGCCTAATATTGCAGTCTAAAAGTCTATACATCAGTCTAGTGATACAGTTGAAAAGCCTATACATCAGTTCGAAGATACAGTCTAATAATTCTTAAGAGTCTAGAGAAATCATAGCATGTAAACATCCTATATCAGTCTATTCAGTCTATACTCTAATACTTCTGTCAAAAGGTCTAATAGTATGTGATCATTCCAAAAGGCTTAACTAAAGTCAAATCTATACACCAGTAGATCCATCAGTCTATACTACCTATCTGATCTTCTGCAACCCGGATAATTCATAGTTCCACCTCTTACATTGGCATTGTTAGATTGCTTACACTGCTTTGGCACAGTATACAAGAGACTGTGGTCCAAAGTCTCGTCTACTATCATTCTACACAATTCAGGCAATTTTTCACTGAATACATGCTGCAACCAGTGTACCGGTCAGCCTAAAGGAATGTCGTGATGTAACGGGAAACGCACGAGTTTCTAACCTCATGAGTATACTAGATAACCACCTTGATCTAACCAAAACCACGCAACCGAAAATACATTGCACGTGTCCCGGTCTCTGGAAGATATCTGACAATCACCCCCATGAACGGCCTCCCTAACTTAATAGGCGAGGCCAAGAGTGAAAGCTTTCGGCACGAATGCCGAGCGACGTCCTCCAGAGGCCTGGCCACACACGTATATACGATCAATAAGTGGTGATTTCGGCGGCAACTTTTGATAAAGAAAAAAATGTAGCATGCGGGCGATGCCCGCTTTATATATCTCGCACTTATTCCGGGTAACCCTTTCCATATTTACAACCCTACCAATAAACCTCTCCCAACCCCCCACAACAATCAGTATTTCCTTTTATATTTTTCTCTGATTCTATAAGTTCTTGACACTGTCTAAATTTTTCAGGGTCAATTTTCAGATGGTTACGAGCCCTCTTATACTTGATTCTGAGATCATAATGGTGTCGCCTGATGCAGAATATCTAAACAATGCAGTATAAAGTTTGGCGAAAACAAACGCTTCGAAAATTCGCTACATTCTATGAATTTCTAGAAAACGTGTCTGAACCAAACCTTCCAATTCCTGAAACGTGGCTAAAACGTGTTTGAAATATTAATACTCCTTTCAGTCCTCAGTTCTATTCTACTACACCTCAATCTCGCACTTATACAGCGCTACACTACTACTAACTACCGCTGACTACTACCAACTACTTCTACTACCAACACCAACACCAACACCAAATCAGAACCAACACCAACACCAAAACGAATACCAACACCAAAACGATTACCAACACCAAAACAAATACCAACACCAACACCAACACTAACTACTAACTACTAACTCGAGCATGTCTTCAACTAGTATCCATACGATGTTGCTTGTTGGGGTCCAACATATGGTCACGTGGGCTGCGTTTTTAGTGACCCATTTGATTGGGGCTCTCCAGTGGGGCTCGCAGCATTTCCCCAATGCAACGCGCGTGGTGGAGGGCTTGGTGGTCGCATATATGATCTGGCGCAGTTACGTGCGTATTGTCAAGTTCTGGTGGCGGTTGTTGAAGTTCGTTGTAAAGATGTGTGTGTTCTACTTGGCCTTGGTGCTTGTGTTGGGGATGTACCTCCGGGGCGCGGAGACGTTTTTGCTCAAGGACACGGCCAAGGTGTGGTCGTTGGCCAAGTACGTATACCAGCGCATAAACGTGGTTCAGGTGGATAGTGGGCCTGGTTATGCGGAACCCATGTACTTTGAAGCCACGGCCGGAGGAGAGAACCCCATCATGAATGCCGCTTCCTCTTTGTTGTATAAGAACAAGGATACCATTGATGCCATGGAGGAGAAGTTCCACGAGGCCAAGAACCAAGCGGAGGACTATATCAAGGGCGCCAATATGCAAGACAACATGAAGCCCAAGTTGAAGAACGTCTACGATTTTGCCGCAAACATGGGGTTGTTCTAGGGTTGTTCTAGGTTAGTTGATGTTTGAGTTCTACGGTTACCATGAAGTAGTAGGACTACTAATTTGAACTAGAAGTACATCTATATTGACTACTAGTATGGACTACTAAGGTTGAGTAAGATGAAGTATTCATATTGGCTATTGATAATGAAGGAGCAACGTTGGATTCTTGCAATTGTGGATTCTCATTCACTCATACACCAAGTAGTAGACTACAATGAGAGAAGTCATCAGCATCAACGGTGGACCTAATTATTTTGACTCTAACGACACTCCATTCACTATGTGCTATGTGTATCTACTATATTGTTCTTCATTCACACTCTATGCCGAAGTATAATGTATTGTACGCATACATGTGTATCTACTTATTACAATATCTACCTCTATCTATGATACTCCATGAATGCCATCTGATACTCCATGTATGTCATCTGATACTCCATGTATGTCATTTATGATCTTAGCTTCTCTTCCACCAAACCTATCTACCACTTACTTCCGTAAGTATAAGAGGTAGTGGATAGACTTTCAATTATGAATTAGTATTAGGACTACTGACGATAAAGTAGCTTTAGTTTAAGTAGTTGAAGTATTACTATACTCATGTTCTACTACAATCACGGCCACAATTACTATCTACTAACACGTACTGTCACCTACTACATTATACTATACGCTCCTAAATATAACCACTGTGTAGTATTTGTTGATGACTGTTCAAGGGAGGAGTCGAGCTACTTTTATAGTTGACAGTGCAGCTAAAGTAGTTAGCGTAGTCTACAGTCGTTGATAGATGCAGATCTTAGTGGGTGTTTGCATAGCTTAGTGGGTGTTTGCATAGCTTAGTGGGTGTTTGCAGATCTTAGTGGGTGTCTGTAGATCTTAGAGACTGTATGCCAATCGAACGTAATCGTTGGATCAAATACCGAATGGGACGTGGACGAGCCGTATTAGATCTAACAATAATAATGATTTAGTTTTTAATATTTCAGTGTCCACTTATTGGATTCTGGGTATTGACAATAGTATTGACTAGTATTATGGATCTCTGGTTAAAACTTTTGGACTATGAATCATTGACAGGTAGTATTTACTACTAAATTGACTAGTAAGAAATTGGTGAAACTCGCTAACTTGAGAAACTGGCTAACTTGAGAATCTGGAGAATCTGGGGTGACTGCGGAAGTGACTATGGATTCACCGAAAAAGGATTGTTGAAGAGAAAGATCCTGGAGCTGGAAGACATCGAACAGCATAAATCTCAGAAGACTGAGGATACCAAGGATGATACTGATGCATTGTCTCATGACTGACAATTGGGTTGAAACCCAGGTTGAGAAGTATATACTGATATAACTGATATAACTTATATTACTGATACAGTATGAATCATAGTCATCAAACTGATCACTACTACACAGAGTCACTAAAAGCAGTCACCAAACCACACGGTAATTCAGTCAGGTTTATATGACCAACTGATTATTCGCTACTAATATTGACTACTAGTTACCAGTAAATTGTAATGCCAATAAAGTTGTTAGATCCACTGTAGATAGTGCTCTACAGTTTTGAGGTACACCTTGGAGCCTATCCTGTCTAATCCTAACATTGGCGATTCCATTGTGCCACTCCTCTAACAATATTGTACGAGGTACCAGAATGGAGTGAAGAGTTTATTCCCTTGTTCCTAGCAACAACTGGTTGACTAAACCACGACGCTCATGTTAACTACTAAAAGTAGTAGCCCTGTAAGGTGCGTAGAAAAACGTGAATTACGAAGGCAGGGCTACCAACGGCATTGATTGGATCAATTTATAGGTTGCATTATGCCGAAATGGGAAAGCAATATTTCCAGTGAGCATGCAATTTTTAAATTGATTGCAATGTCAAATTGATTCCAATTTTCAAAATGACTGTCATTGATTACAGGTCAAAATTTCGCCTGAAAATTTGACTTATCAAAAGCAGGGATTACTGCTAGACTAACATGGACTAGTGATGATATACTGCAAAACCTAGTGGGCTACGCAAAGGGTTAATGTCGGAGCTCACAAAGAGTCTAATATCAACCAAATACCACTAATTGACTACTTCACTATTAGACTACTTCACTATTAGACTACTTCACACTTCACTGCACTGCTTAACTGGCAGTACCATAAGTTCTGGGGGCCTGTAGCTTAAGTATTGGGAAACTTGCTGTAAATGTACTGTAATACTGTATAAGTAGTGGTATTGTAAACTACTGGTGGATTGATACTGGTGATATGAGTAGTCCCTGATTGCCCTAGTTATACCTTTATACCTTTTCTGGTGTACTGACTTGTGGAGTTAAGTCAGCATTAACCTTTTGCTCATCCAAACATTGTAACCCATTGTCTTTGATGAAAAAATTGAGAATAAAACAAATGCCAATGAGAGGCACCGTGAAGTAGAAATAATTTTTCAATGCCTTCATGTACATTTGTTTGACAAAGGCCACCTGCGTCGCATCCAACTGACTTATATCCGGAAGAGTATAGATGTGAGCCTTTAAATAGGCCCGGTAGCTCGCAGATAAGGGAGAAGTGTTGGATTTCTTGGCGATTTCCTTAAGTATAGAGTTGGAAATAATGAGGGACGAAATGGCAATCCCCAAAGCTCCTCCAAACGACCGGATCACGTTTCTGGTACTTATAACCACGGCTCGTTGCGATTTCCTGGAGTTGGCCTGCGCTGCCACCATGCTAGGCTGGAAAATAAACCCAATACCTGTTCCCATAATAAATAACGCTCCAATAATATATGAGTCGCTGGTTTTTTGGTGGAATTTCAAAGTCATGGCTTGTCCAATTAACCAGAAAGCAAAGCCCGCTGCCATAATAGGAAAATAATGGCCTATCAAACTGATGAGGTAGCCAGCCACTGTCGACATCATGGACTGTGGAATCACCAAGGGAAAAAGTAAGACTGCTGACCGCATAGGCGAGTCGCCTCGGATAAGCTGGAAGTAGTAAGGCACACTGAACAAGAAGGAGTAGTAGACGATTCCGAAAAGGAACGACGAGAGCATGACCAATGATAATGAGCGGTTTTTAAAAATGGTCAATGGGATCATAGGGAGTTTTGGAATCGTACATTCTACCACGAAAAACGCTAGAAGAAGTATACCTCCAACCACGAACATGGCTATGACCAAGGCACTATTCCAAGCATATGTGGAACCTCCACCACTGATGGGAATAAGAAGGAGAATGAGTGCTGCTGTGGCCAAAAACATCCCCAAGTAGTCTATACTCTTTAGTTTGGCCTTCATGGTGAACACCGACTCCAACTTCTTATTTCCAGGTGTATGCACGAAGAAATATGCCACCAACATGGTGAAAAAGATGATTGGGGGCAAGACTCTATAGAAGTTTCGCCAAGTAGACTTTTCCGCAAAAGAACCCATGATGATTGGGCCCAAAGCATTGCCCATCCCCACAAAAGTCCCAAGAATGCCTTGGTATTTCCCTCTCTGTTTTAAAGTTACCACGTCACTCACAATAACCATGGCTAAGGAAGATATGCCTCCGGAGCCAATACCCGCCAAAGCCCTAAACACATAGAATTCGGGTCCAACGGTAGCAAAACCACATAGAAGGTTGGCCACGGTTAGGAGCGCAAGGCTAAAGATGAGCATCTGTTTCCGACCGAAAATATCGGCAAAGCGACCGAAGATCACCTGACACACGGTATTGGCCAATAAAGAAGATGTACCTGCCCAATTAATCGAGTTCTGAGCCTTCAAGTCCCCTGAGATCTGTGGAAGTGCTACAGTCACTCCAGTCTGGTCGCAGAATGCACAGAACAAGCATAAGCCACATGCAAGAAGACAAGCCACAAGCTTTTTTAGCGGTAAAAGATTTTCATGTGCCACTCCAAGTTTATCTTCAAGCAGTCCCTTTATATTTTGATCTTTATGTTTCAGATCTTTTAGATTTTCAAGATCCTCTATATTTCCATAGTCTTTATTTCCATGGTCTTTATTTCCATAGTCTCTATTTCCATAGTCTTTATTTCCATGGTCTTTATTTCCATGGTCTTTATTTCCATGGTCTTCTTTTATAGAAAGATCTCCTGTAGAAAAGTCTTTAGAAGGGTCTTCCTTTATAGAAGGTTTCTTAGTGGAAGGGTGTGTGGGGCAGGGAGGGTCCTCCAGACTATGACAGTGCGAGGTTGCATTTTGCAGCAGTAACAGCAGCGGTAGAGACGTGCGCGCCGTGGGGCTGGATATGGCGGGAATCATCGAAAAACTCCGACCACTATCTAGAACACTAGATCACACGACACCAACACTATATTGAAATATGCGAGAATACAGAAAGGCAGAATATCACAATGTCAGAGTGTCACAATGTCACAATGTCACAATGACAGAATATCAAAATAGCAGTATAAATTAAATATTGCAATATATGATAACACAATACTGCGTATACCCTGGATAGTATGAATGGTATGGGATAAGACTATTGGTCCACTAGAAACTGGTAGCAGATCTTATGGTGGGTCCGCAATCAATGATAGATGGATTGGAAGATTCAGGATGGTTTCAAATTTGTTTCAGAAGTGTTTCAGATTCAGAAGTGTTTCAGATTCAGAAGTGTTTCAGATTCAGAAGTGTTTCAGATTCAGAAGTGTTTCAGAATTGTTTCTTGTGTTTCTTGTGTTTCAAATGGTTAACTAATGGATCAGTTCTGATGACCAAGAAACCTGTGTGTTCAGATCAGTTTAATTATGGTAGCTTGGGGGGTGTTGCGCAGACGTGCGGTGTTTTATATCAATGTCTAATGCACGTCACCTCGGAGCTCGGGGCCTCGGGGCTCGGGGTTTTGGTTTTTTCCCGCTTTTTTTTTCCACCTCGCGCACCCTCCTCCTCCGACTAGATCCATAGCGGGGTACCCCCCACCATTCTTTATCAAGAGCCACCAATCTTTATGAAAGCTATATGCAGGGCTCGAAACAATTCTTAATACATATTGAGAGAATAGCGGGGTGATATTAACCTTGTTGAGCGCCAAAAAAAGTAATATCGGTGGGTATTTTGTTCACTGGTTATGGGTTAGTATATGTATTACTATGGTCAATGTTCGCGAAGATGAGGTGAGATGTGACGTGAGATAAGGTGCTAGGTTTTCGGTATTCTACAGTGTTCTACTGTGAGAGCCCAATGTCTCTAGAATTAGACCCAAAAAGAATATTTCTGGTAGTAATAAGACTTTTCTGATTGTTCATAAAAGATATATATTTTTTGTTTTTAATTGAACATTGTTCGGTAGGAACCGGAACCATTGAAGTGGGGTTATGAGCCCTGTTGGCTAGATACTACGGCTGAGCATCAACATGTTCAATACTCTCTATATTAATTGTATAGGATCAATGACCGTCTCACTCTACCATATTAACAAATAGCAAGACGGGTGTATATTTTTACAAGATATGGAAACACGTAATTACATGATCTGAGGATAATTTTTAACTAGAAGGTCATGTAATGAAAGGATCTGGTCTGATGAACAATGAACTAACCAATGACCATTCGAGTGTGTGATTTCAAACTACATGACTTATTTATATTAACCAAGATTAAATGATTTGAATTGATTATCATAGTAAACGGTATGGTCATGGCTTATGTTCATGGCTTATGTTCAATATGTTTCACCCGATTACTACTCTATCTATTCTCACTACTCACTAAGCTTCACTATAATTCAGTCTGACTCTGGCCAAGACTACTACACTACACCACACTACACTACACTACACTACACTACACTACACTACACTACACTTGATATAGTTTTACTGTACTATATCATACATAATCTATCATGGCATTACACTGACCTCTATTAAACAATGTCGTGTGTTTGTTCTGAAATGGAGAATCAATGAGACAATGTTAAGAAAGTCACTATCTCTATATTCTCAAGCTAGCTTATGATTCCAGAGATTACTATAGGAATTAATTCTTTCACCATATTAAGATACTCATCACCTTTGAGTTCCCGTTTTCAACCTCCTGTTCTAGTGAATCACTCAGTCTTAATCTAGTGAATCACTCAATTGTGTTCTTGAGTTAGACTCCCCATCTTCAAAATCTCTCGTGTCTCGTCTCTACCATCCTCCTTGTTTTCTCCTTAAGAATAGCTTTCTTTTGGACCTTCTCCATGGTCATCTATAGAAAGCACCATCAATTCAGACATCGTTTCTTTTTCATTTCCTTCAGTAGTACTTCGTCTGGCAGTCCTCAAGTCTGATTCTTATTCTTATTCTTAATCTTATCTTATTCTTATTGTTGGTCTCTTTCAAGTGGTGTTTAGCTGTAGTGTTCTAGTGATGCGGCAGTATTTGGTCTTATGTATATTGTATTCTTCTTCTTGAGGTAGTAGTGGTTAGTCTTGTAGCTGCTCTTAGCTAATACTTAAGTGTTTTATAGTCAGATTCAGTCCAGTTATCTTGATCTAGACCTACGTAGTTCTATAGTAGTACTTATTCCTGGATTCCCAAGGTTTGTATTCAAGTCTTGAACTAAGGTAGTAACTTGTTTGTCAAGTTTGTAGTACTTGGTCATGGTACTTAGTCTTGAGTAGTTTCTGGCCCATCGAAAATATGGTTCTTAGGCATTATCAAGGTGTTTAGTGGTTTCTTGGTTTGTAGTATTCTAAAGTCTACTTCTTACCTTATTTAGCATATTCTCTATATCCACAGTTTTCCTCAGTTATATCTAGACTATGTCGGTGATACCACTACTTCATGCTCTCGATGTATATGAAGAGTAGATCATTTATGAGTAGATCATTTGTGAGCAGTTTTTTTTGACTGGGATAGAATTGAAAGCTGGTCACAATTGAAGAAAGAAGTTGGTCACAATTGAAGAAAGAGGTTGGAGTAGTTGTATCACTGAGTCTAAGATGTTTAAAGGATAATTTCATCTTGATCTTCACTAATGATGACTCTACTTCCGTCCACCACCACCAACCGAACTTCTTAGTGTAGTTCTAGGGCTTGCAGTGTTCCCTATTCTTCCCTTACTTCACTGAATTCTATTCTTCCTTTACTTCGCTGAATTCTAGTCTTGGTCTTCAAGGTTTAGTAGTACTTCTTCTGATGCTTATTGTTAGGGTTACAATAGTACTAGTTCCATCTTGTAGTCCAAGTTTGCAGCCATAGTCGACCCAGCCTTGATAGTAACACCCACAATCCCTCACCTCATAGACATCTCATAGACACCTCATAGACACCTCATAGCAGTCCATTGTAGTCCATTGTAGTATTCATAGTAGTTCACATTATACTGCCCATAGGGCTCATGATAGTTCTTGGTAGTTCATTGTAGTTATTGATAGTTTGATAGTATATATATAGATTTCATATATCTCATAGACTTTGACTTATAGTACATGGTGATACCATGGTAGTAGGTCCACTAGATTGCCTCACTGTTTTACAGAGTAGACCCTCACGCTGTAGTGCGACTGCACAATCTACGATCTCATCCATTGGGCAATTTCAATTGAACAAGAGTTGTGTTAAGTTTCACCACTTAGATCTCGAAAATATACTTTTATTGTATACAGGTTACACTGGAATAAGTGAGTTCGTACCTAGTTGA
>NKZH01002275.1:849-18960 GCA_002370695.1 Metschnikowia matae var. maris
GAGACACTTTGAGACACTTTGAGACACTTTGAGACACTTTGAGCCACTTTGAGCCACTGAGCCACGGTTGGAGAGACACTTTGAAGCCGCGGTTGGGCGCAGCTTGGCTTGAGGCTGAAGTAATGGACCACAGTAATAATTCTTTCGCAAACAATGGGAATTTTGAATCGGCGAAGTTGAGCAACTTAGGGGATTTTGTTTTATCTTGGCTTTTTTGACATACCAAAAAATAAATAAAAAGAAAAAAAAAAAAATTCTAGAAAAAGAGTGCGTATATGCAGTCCTCGTCTAGTTAATCAGTATTAACCCCAAAGTTATCCCAGTTAGTTATTCAGAATCTTGAACTTGGCCCAGACCAATTTAATACGACTCAGTGGATCCAATGAATGCACTTATATGTTTATTTGGTTCAAAAAAAAGTTACCCTTCGTCATGTATACTTCTCCACGTACACGTTTCTAGATCCACATAAATATACATGAGGCTGAGAACATAACTGAAGGTCCAGAAGTAATGGTATGTGAATTTTATTCTTTAATCACATAACCGGTCCGGGCTTATATAGAGTGTATATTAGCACATAACCAAACAAACAAACAAAAATATATAGAACAAAAAAAATAGAACAATGAAAAAAAGAACAATGAAAACAAAATAGAACTCCACGCGCACATGCAAGGTTGAGATACTTAGCATAGCCTTTGTTGAGCATTCTTGAGCATTCTTGAGCATTCTTGATCATTCATGATCATTCATTCATTCATTTATTCATTCTTTTTTTTTTTTTTTTTTTAATTCAAACGCATTGGTTCACATTTCTTGCTCAAATTCTCGGAACTTCATCGGCTTTTCAATTGTTTGATTGTTCGATATTTCAGGCTGGATTGTTCGGGCTGGATTGTTCTGTATAATTAGGATGGCTTGACTAAAATGTCTCTTTGACTAAGCCTTTTTTTTTTCTGTTTTATTTCTTGGATAGACCTTTAAAAAGAAGTACCAAATCCCCGACCAGATCTGATTTTTCTTCTCCTTTTCTTTCTTCCTCTCTCTTTTGTTCTTCCCTTTATTCATAATCCAAAATAAAGAAACAAAGGTCTTCCATGAACTTCTTTATCTTATTGCAAGCGGTGCTTCTCGCAACCAGCGTGAATGCTGCCCCCCTTTTCAATTGGGTAATCGTGGCCGAAGTCAATGGAGAATTCCATCCGCTCTTTTCCGCTGGTCCCAACAAGGCTCTGCCAAAGATTGACCCTAACCAATTGATATGGGGAAACTCTTTGATCGTTCCTGACAGGGTCTCGCCAACAGAAGGTTTGACTTTGGCAAATGTTTCTCCAGATACCACTACTGGTCGCTTTGTCAAATTCACGAAAACTGGATTGATTTCTTCATTTGGCGTAAGCAAGAACGATGATTCTAAATTCAATTTCACTTCCAATCTCATTTCCAATAGAACGTTGTCTAATCACGAGGTGGTGGCTTGTTTACTTGGCGAATATAAAACTTTAGTCACTAAGGAAAATGCCAACGTTGGCGATTTAACTAATTGCCAAGATGCTAAAATGCATATCTTGCCTTTTGATGATGTAACAAGAAATTTGGCTTTACGCAAGGATGGAGGAAATTTTAAAACAAAAACTTCCATCTCCATGTCTTCAAAAAATCCAGTGTCCTTATTTGCCAAGATCGAAAACAACTGGTCTCCACTCTCCCTCGACCTCTTCAAAGGAAGCACTTCTAGGATTCCTTTTGTTTATGGTGCCACCTCCAAATACCCTGCTGAATTCAGTATCCAAGGAAATCAACTTGTTAGTGCCATGCCCGATCATAATGGATTTGTTTGTTTCACCGAATTTGACATTTACCTCCAAGACGGTGAATGTCCAGAAGAGTCCGCTTTTGTATCCAATGCTAACATTAAATCTGCCAAGAGGGATGTGTTGAGAAATGACCCTAACCAGGCAAAGGCTGATGATTTCGAGATTCAAGCTTTTTACTTGGACAGGACAACGAATACTGCTATCACCGATAAGGTAATAGACGAACAACCTCAGGAGGAGGAACAACCTAAGGAGGAGGAACAACCTAAGGAGGAGGAACAACCTAAGGAGGAGGAACAACCTAAGGAGGAGGAACAACCTAAGGAGGAGGAACAACCTAAGGAGGAGGAACAACCTAAGGAGGAGGAACAACCTAAGGAGGAGGAACAACCTAAGGAGGAGGAACAACCTAAGGAGGAGGAACAACCTAAGGAGGAGGAACAACCTAAGGAGGAGGAACAACCTAAGGAGGAGGAACAACCTAAGGAGGAGGAACAACCTAAGGAGGAGGAACAACCTAAGGAGGAGGAACAACCTAAGGAGGAGGAACAACCTAAGGAGGAGGAACAACCTAAGGAGGAGGAACAACCTAAGGAGGAGGAACAACCTAAGGAGGAGGAACAACCTAAGGAGGAGGAACAACCTAAGGAGGAGGAACAACCTAAGGAGGAGGAACAACCTAAGGAGGAGGAACAACCTAAGGAGGAGGAACAACCTAAGGAGGAGGAACAACCTAAGGAGGAGGAACAACCTAAGGAGGAGGAACAACCCACCAATCTTTCTTCAGCCGACCAACTGTCCTCAAACGAAAACCCAATGGTAACTTCTAATGAACAGCCTGCTATGACCTCTCAAGAGGAACCTGTTGTGAGCTCCCATGAAGAGTCTAAAACGTTCATTGAATCCAAGGAGTATGAGGAACACAGTAAGACCGAGGTCTCCAACTTTGCTTCCATCACTTCAGCTGTTGAAGAGAGTATGACTGTTAGTGGCAGTATGGAGAGCAGTTCTGAAGTCAAAATCGATTCTGTTCATCAATTTTCGAAAACAAATGAAACTGCCCAGGCTGCTGTGTCTCCCGTGAAAATCCCCAAGGTGTGCAGAAATGGAACTCTGGTTCACGGATCAAAGAAAATAGCCGGAACCAACATTACCGATTCTTCAATGGACATGGGATCTTCTGAATCAGGCACCGATATCTCTGGTTCTCCCATCGGTGGATCCAAGAAGGCCTTGGAACAAGGACCAGAAATCGCTAGATCCAACAAAGCTTTGGAACAAGGAATGATTAAGTCTGGCTCTAAGATGGAATCTCCTGAATCAATGAATGAATCTTCTGAAGGCGCCGAAGGATCCCCTGAGTCTGCTTCTAACCCCCAAAACACGGACAACTCTAACGTCTCGGGAACCAACGCTGGGGAGGTTGAAGCTGCTGAAGCCAAACCTATCATGGACGATACTTCAAAAGACACTATGAACGGTGAGGCTTCGTTGAATGGAAACGAGGCTGGTCACTCGGCAGAAGGAAATGAGGATGTTCACTCGGCAGAAGGAAATGAGGATGTTCACTCTGCAAATGGAAATGAGGCTGCTCACCCTTCTGATGAAAATGAGGCTGCTCACTCTGCAATTGGAGATGATTCTGCTCACTCTGCAATTGGAAATGAGTCTGCTCACCCTTCTAATGGAAACTCCACCACTCCTTCCTATGCCAATTCAACCACTACCGTCTGTACTGCATGTCAGCATGGCTCCCAGACTACCGTGTGGAAGACTTATACAGACTACACCACTTACTGTCCTCAAGAAACCACCTTGACCATCACCAAGTGTGAGAAAGTGTGTTCTCCATCGACCGTGACTGTTGCTGCTGAATCCACCTTGACCGTGACTGGTGTTTGTATTGTCCCAGAGCCTACCACCGTTACAGTTGGACAAGAACATTCCGAAGACGAGGGAATGAAGAATGATGGTGGAAACCCAGACCACAAGGCCAATGGTGATGACAATGCAAGCCAACAGGATGTTCAAGAAGGTTCCAAGCCAGGTCAACCAGAATCCGCCGAGGGAAAGACTGAGAATAATGGTGCTGGTGAAGACAATTCTGGAAACGGATCTTCTGGAAATGGACCTTCTGGAAACGCTGGAAACTCTGGAAACTCTGGAAACGGAAATGCAGGTAGCTCTGGAAATGGAAACGGAGCTTCTGGAAACTCTGGAAGCTCTGGCAACTCTGACAACTCTGGAGCTTCTGGAGCTTCTGGAAACGGACCTTCTGGAGCTTCTGGAAACTCTTCCAATGGACCAAAGGCTAACTCGACCCAAGAAGCTGGCTCAAGCGCTAGTGCAAAGCCCTCTGCTGAAGCATTTGTCAATGGTGCTTCGAAGAATGCCCTTGGTGCATGTGTGTTAGCCTTCGGTGCTTTGTTGTTGTAGTCACCCGTTTGACTTGATTTGATTTTGTTATTTTTATCAAATTCTTTAATATTTGATTATTTTTTTTTTCTTTTTTTTTGTTTTGGTTTTAATACTTGAATCTTTTTTTTGATCATGGCTTTTTAATTGCCTCTGTTGTAACCAAAAAAAGACATTTCTTGGTATTAGTGAGTCCCCAAAGCTGTATAGAAGCAGAGTAGTCTTAGATATGCCTGCAAGATATCATCAAGAGTGATAGAAAGTATTATAAAACGCATGAAATCTTGTTCATAATATCCAAATTCACATAGACGATAATTTTCAACAAGCACCTAGCATGTAAGGAGCCAAGGTATTTCGTAGGAGGTAGAATGTTGAGTGCCGACCAGTAATGCACTATGTGCAGATCGCGGGCGTGCTGCGAATTAGTCCAGGTGTTCAATAAACATCTCCCCCCAGATGATACTTTTTTTTGGTGGTGCTATGAGATGGTGACACCAGAAATTTTGATATTGAAGTGGGGCTCTCACATGACCAAAGTCACAGGAGTCACCGCGGTCTCAGGAAAACATAGATCCGCAGTTCCTGTTTCTCATCACAGAACATGTATTCACATGGAATGTTGGAGGTTAGCACCGAATAAAACTTGCAAAGCACGATGACAATACTTCCCCTAATTTGGTTTTCACGAGAACCAAAGATCATTGAAAGATAATTCCGACACATAAAAAGAGATCTTCGCAATTGGTTTCTTAGGTCCTCACATCATTATTATAATAGTTCAGCTTTCTCATCCAGATGTATCTTGAGCTTGATTTCATGGGCTTTGCTGTTTTGAGCTTTGTTATCTTGAGTTTCGATATCTTGAGTTTCTATGTTTTGGGCATTGATGTCTTTTCTATATTTTGAACTTTGGTGTATTCAGCTTCGTTGTCTTGAACTTCGATATTTTGAGTTTCCATATTTTGAGCTTCGACGTCTTGAGCTTCAATGTCTTCGGCGTCTTTGTCTTCAGCATCGTTGTCTTGAGCTTCAATTTCTTGAGCTTCAATGTCTTCAGCTTCGTTTTCTTCAACTTCGTTTTCTTTAGCTTCAATGTCTTGAGTTTCATTAGCTCTATGCCTCTCACACAATCCTTTTTGTTATGAACCATTAGTACACCTCTTCGTTTGTAGTTAATTCAGTCATCCTGAAACCAGCATCACTGTCCCAAATCCAAACCTCTAGGCTGTAAATAAATTCAGACTGCTAAAATTCAAGAAGCTAAGAAAAGGTTTGATTAGGGATTAAGAAAAGGTTTAATGAGGGGTAAAGAAAAGGTTTGATGAGGGGTTAAGAAAAAAAGTGGTTAATATGAATTTCGAACATATTGAATTCGTATGGGGAGAAGCGCCTTTTTATAGGTACGTCCTCACCCTTGATTTCTCGCCCCTGAATCCCTGCCCCTGAATTCTCGCCCCTGAGTCCCCGCCCATTATTTTTGCAGCCACCAACTATGCAGGACACCCCAACCGCGAAATATATAAATATGAGGGCACCGCACATGGAACCGCACATGGAACCGCACTTTTCTATTGAGGGAGACATACCAAGATACCAGCCAAATCCAAACCCACCAAAACTCCTCATGCAGATTACTCCTGTTATTAACATCTTCTCATACTGAGAACAAGATTCAGGCTCAATGGTGTTTGTTTTCTTATTTTGATGAGGCAATGACAGGTCCATATCCTATTGTTAGATCGGCTATAGCCAGGGATTGAACACTTTGAGAACAGGAATAACAGTATAATTAGTGATATTAGTGTTGAATTATAAACACTTCAACTGTTTCCGTTAAAACTTCCATCCCTCATGATCACGTGCAAAATACACATGCCAAAATACACATGCCATAATACACGTGAACACAGTTCAGGTTCATGTGTTCCACCTTAACGTGAATCGAAAAGCACTTAAATTGTTAGATTAAACAATTGATCCATTTTCAGATCATACCATTTCAATCTATAGGAGGAATTTGTGACTAGCAGGAAACTGTGGTTAGGAGAATAAGTGTTGAGAAAGCAGCTCTTGCTGTTTCTCTTATACACGGCAGTCACACGTGACTTTGGTCATGTGAAGGCTCATCTCAATATAAAAGGACAAACTTCCGTTGAAATAACACCACCGATATATATAATTATATATATATCAGCTGAGGGAGGAGGACATACCAATATCCATCCCCACACCAGACCTACTCATTTAACTAGTGCACTGGTGGTGATGCTCACCAATGACTTGGATTGATTTCTCTTCAATAAGGAAAACCTGTGCTACACACATCTTTGGAAATTAATGCTATAATTGCCTCTTGAGTCATGTACAAACCTAAAATAAGATATTTATACATTTGGGCCTGTGTAGATGGTTTGGATTTCGGGTCCATGTCGTTCAGATGGGCGATACCTTTTTGTTAAGGTTTTAGGAATCTAATAAACATTATAAATGCTCCCAAATTCCAAGGGTAAAACATTAAATATCAACAGTTTCAGGCCCGTTTGGATGTTCGAGCTGGACTTCTCTATCAACCATTCTTCGGAGCCATCAAGATTATATTAGACTTTTTCTTTGACAGACTTTTTCTTTGACAGACTTTTTCTTTGACAGACTTTTTCTTTGACAGACTTTTTCTCTGATAGACATTGCATCTGAAATCTCAAACTTCGAAGACATAACATATATGGATCTCACAAAAGCCCCTCTATGGCTGGGGATTTCGTCTTTCGATTATACGGCATAAGGTAAAAGTCCACCTCTATACACAAATCAAAAATATTGGCGTAGGAAAAAAAAGACAAGGTATTGTTTTTTACCCTGGCACGAGTAGAATTGAGTATTTCTGACCTTCATTTCTCTATCGATATCGAGCTGGTAATATGGAGTCAGCATTCCAAATGCAAACCCCACGCCATAGAACCCTATATAGCCCGGAGTGGAGCTTTGAGCCGTATGAGAAAACCCATTTTGCATGGTGAACTTCACTAGTTCATCATGTGCTCGCGAGTCCGTGAGAACCTGGACTTTCTTCCCGAAAGGACCATCAAACAGTCCAGTGAGTGATAAACCCTCATCCTCTTCCTTGGAAAAAATCCTTGGAAAAAAAAACATATGGGTATTTGGCTTGATACAAAGGTTTGGGCCCCAGACTAGGAACTTAAACCTGGTGCTACCATGACTGACAGAGATAGTCTTTTGCTATAGATTTTGTGAGGGATATATAACGTTGTCTATGAAGAGAACTATGAAAAATCTATTAGAATGTTCAGAATGTTTTTGGGGAGTACTATTTGGGTTATTGAGAAATCACGTCCTTATATACCCCAGTCTAGGTCCCCCCTCCCCACCCCCCTCTATCCACCTTTGGACTGTAAATTTGTGCTAATCCATTAGGCTTCCTGCATTCATGGAGCCAAGACTTTTGTACAACAGACTTTAGTACTACAGATTTTAGTACAACAGACTTTAGCCCCTTGCAGCTGATTGATTGGGTTTATTTATTGATTAACTGAGTAATTAGTAGTTTGAGAGTGCTATTCAGTTTTGTTTTTTGGCTGGGAAAAAACTTCACAATTGGTTTTTAAAATAATACTTTTCGTATATGACAGATGTTGTACATTCATAATATCATTGTTATAGCATCTATAGTTCTCGGTCTCATATCTACGGATGAGACTATTGTAGAACTTTGTAGTTCCAAAGTCCATGATTTCTACTACTGTTTAGTATTAAGAGATCCGTGAAATTCAGGTGACTCGTGATACCGCTCAACCTAGAGCGGAATCCCCTCTATATATACCTTTCCACCCTGGACTCCTTGTTCCTGCACCCGGACTCGGTATTTCCTTGTCTAAAGTCAAACCTGACTACTCCTGACGCCAAGCCCCGGATACCATACACTTCTGCACTCATGAGTTCCTCGGAACCTTATGAGGTTTGTCCAATTCCGTTGTACTGCAGGTAATACAATACCTGCATACACGGAGCAGCACATATCACATGTTCAACAACTATAGCCTCTCACGTGACTGGTCATGTGATATACATACCCCAATAATAGAAAATGTTACAATGGTGTTCAAACCAGGGGGTAGCAAACTGTTTAGAACCAGAACTAGTAAATAATTAAGGCAACGAATAACTCAAAAAGTTTTGAACCCCTTCTGTGACAGTCTTTTAAAGCAGAAGGCAAATTGCAAATGGCAAATCTTAAATGGCAAATTTTAAATGGCGTAATGTTTCAAACATCAATTTTCAATGGATATCAATATACTGTATTCTTAAATCTAAAGGTGAATTTGAATCATTTGGAACAACAACTGTAGTTGTATCTCTAGATTAACAATTTTAAAATGTCATGACCATGAAATCGGGTTTTTTCTGTGCCCAAACCCCGATTGATGAATTTAAGACTACGTGTGTTATGTTCTTTTAATACATTTATGCCTAACTTCTTATATTCGTTGATGATTCCTTAAAGAGAGGAATCGGAGTGGCTTATATAAATTTGAGAGAAACGTGTTACCGAAACACTTACCACCAGAACAATGGGATACATTATTCTGGAATTTTCGAAAGAGGTCCTGGTAGTACTTTGTACAAAACTGTTGGCATGTCCATTGCACTTATACTCGGACTAGGAGGCTTCAATAATACCTTTATATGCAGGGCCTTGTCTATGTTGGATCTAACAACGTGGGTCCGGTTGGCATCCCTTGGTCGAGCTTTCAGGAACAGGGTCTCTGAATTCTCCAGTACCTATAGAGAAATGAAGATCTGTCACTTGTAACATCTTGAACTTACCGTCACTGCGGAACTTCAAAGGTGCCGTATTGTTCCTTGCATTTCAATTTGTCATTTATCATTTGTCATTTGTCATTTATCATTTGTCATTTGTCATTTGTCATTTGTCATTTGTCATTTGTCATTTGTCATTTGCCATTTGGTTTCAAAGACTGTACAGAAGGAGTACGAAGCTTTTTGAATTACACAGTGTTCTTCCACATTAAGCAAACCATTAATTCAAAATGTTTCCAAGCCTGAAAACACAGTCTTTCAAAACCAAAGAATTGGATTTGCTGAGTGAAAATATAGATTGGGTGCGTATCAGAAAAGTGAGTATATCTAAAAAGTGAGCATATCTAAAAAGTGAGTATATCGAGAAAGTGAGCATATCAAAAAAGTGAGCATATCTAAAAAGTGAGCATATCAAAAAAGTGAGCATGTCAGATTTCGCAGCCATTTTGTGACAAACTGCGAACTATATAAACCAAGGCTGCCCCACCCCCCTTACCTATATTTCTCATTCACCTACAACCACTTCTCCAAAAAAACAAACACCTAAAAAAATAAACACCTAAAAAAATAAACACCTAAAAAAATAAACACCTAAAAAAATAAACACCTAAAAAAATAAACACCTAAAACAACAAAAAACATTTAACTAATAAAAAGAAACAAATACAAAAAACACTTACAAAAAACACTTACAATGCATTTCTTCATTCTATTCCTCCTCTTACTTATTCTTCCTGGACTTACTGGAGTCGGGGTCACAATCTCGATTCTCAAATATTACCTAGACCCAGAAAACAATCCCCAAAAGAATAAAGATGAGGAAAACATTGAAAACATCGACAATGAAGGAATTAAGAAGCAGAAAAAGAAATCAAAGAAGAAGCAAAAAGAATATTTCTTACTGACAACTCCGAAACAGACCAAAGGACAACGAGGATTAACATTTAAAGGATGTTTACAAGCTCCACGACACTTTGGATCTCAGAAAGTAGGAAAGCCAAGATAGATAATACTTATGGTATAATCACTTGCATCCAGGAGTATCATTATACAATTATATGAGCCCTGAAAGATATAAACACTAACACTCGGCCTCATAGAGACGATTGATGAATAAATAGCTAATAAAAAGAATTGCAAATAGTCATTGGTAGATTCTTTGGAGAGAATGGGTACTGTTTATAGTATTATAAAGACTGTCTTGATGATGCTAAATTATCCTATCTGTAACACCAATAGAGTAGACCACTGTGTACTACACATTATACTATATACTACACTATAGTATATACTACACACTATAGTATATACTACACACTATAGTATATACACACTATACTATATACTACACTATAGTATATACTACACACTATAGTATATACTACACACTATAGTATATACTACACACTATAGTATATACTAAACACTATAGCAAATTCTACAGTACTACTACTACAGTACTATATACTTCACTACTACTATAGTACCATTGCTAGATCCAATGAAGGTATTATGAAGCCTCTCAGTCCCAATATAGTTACAATGGTAATACGGCGTTTGGCCATCTATGCACGAAATGCTCCAATGGCTCCTTTCAAACATTCCAGTATAAATGCTTCCCATTGTTCTGGTGGAGATGTTTTCGGTAACACGTTTTTCTCAAACGTATACAGTGTTATTCGAAACGATTCAGACCTACGTGACAAAATGATTCGGACCAAGAGGACAGAATGATTCGGACCATGAAGACAGAATGTTTGGTACCCCTTAGCATATGCTTTCAAACCAAATAATGTAATGCTTCACACCAACTTTCATTGGATTCCAATATTCTGAAATCTTATATCTGGAGGATTACCTAATATATGTACTGCATTTGTTTCTTGGCACAACTGAGGCAAAGACGTTACCTTGAATGGCAACACACAAAGACAATGGGATGACATCCAATAACAACAAGTCCTTGGTGACCTCAGAGGTGGATTGACCGGTCAAGATAACACGTTGAACGACAGAACCGTAAGCAATTGGAGAAGTCCATTAATCTTGATGAGGCTGTTGCTTACCGTCAAAGAAGTCAGACAACAACTTTTGGACTTGCAGTACGAAACTCAGTACGAAACTGAACTGATTTTAGTGTTATCCTGTATACAAAAACTTGAGAGGGGCTATGTAATTAGTAAGTGAATTATTGGTTTGTTTAATTTTGCTAGTGTGGTCCGAATCATTCTGTCTTCTTGGTCCGAATCTTTTTCTCGTACTGGTCTGAATTGTTTCGAATAACACTGTATAAGCCACTCCGAATCCTCTCTTGAGGATCTATCAACGAATATAAGAAGTTAGGCATAAATTTATTGAAAGGACATAACAACCATTACTACAGTATTATTACTACAGTACTACTACAGTACTACTACAGTACTACTACAGTACTACTAATACAGTACTACAGTATTACTACAGTACTACTAATACAGTACTACAGTATTACTACAGTACTAATACAGTACTACAGTATTACTACAGTACTATTACAGTACTACTACAGTATTACTACAGTACTACTAATACAGTACTACAGTACTAATACAGTACTAATACAGTACTACTACAGTACTACTACAGTACTACTAATACAGTACTACTACTACGACTACTACAGTACTATGCACTTCACTACTACAGTACTACAGTACTACCACAGTACTACTACAGTACTACTCCTATAGTAATTTTCCAAACTATTCAAACTAGTCTCCAGATTTGAGAATATAGAATATTGATTTCTAATGAAGTTGGGATTTGAAACATAATATCATTTGGTTTGGAAAACTCTGTGAAGGGTCACGAACCTCTTTAAATTATTAGTTTAGTTATTTTTGCTAGTTCTGGCTCCGAACATTTTGTCCCCCTATTTTGAGGAATTTTGAAAAATACTGTATACAATGTTGTTCAAAATTATTCAAACCAGTCTCCACATTTAAGAATTCATGATATTGAATTCTAGTGAAAGTTGGAGTTTGAAACATTATTGCAATTGGTTTGAAAGACTCTGTGAAGGAATATAACCCTTTTTGAATTACTGAGTTGTTTATGTTTGTTACTTCTGGCTCCATATATTTTGCCCCCTGGTATGAATAGTTTCGGAAGACACTGTATATACTACAGTACTATTACTACATTACTCTAGGACACTACTCTAGGACACTACTTCAGGACACTACTTCCGGACACTTCACTACTCCAAGAAACTACTACTTAAGTCTAAAGCAATAGGAAGAATGCCAGTACCAAAGCTAAAACGATCATCCAGAAAGCCAACCAGCTCATTTACTCATGTCCGATTAGTAAACCCCTCATTTATGTTGTATGTTGAATTCAGAAGGTTCATCAACCCTCCAAAGATCAACGAATCCTAATATCCATCATGATACTTCAAGTACACTACTATAGAACACTACACAGTACTACTATAGAACACTAAACAGTAATACTATAGACCACTACTACAGAACACTACTATAGAACACTACTATAGAACACTACTACACAGTACTACATAGCACTACTACACAGTACAGTGTTTTCCAGAATAATTCAAACCACACTAGCAAAATTAAACATACCAATCCACATACCCCCCCCCCCCCCCCCCCAAGAAAAATAAAACAACCCAACCCCCCACCCCCCCCCCCCCCCATCCCCAAGAAAAAAAGGAAACCGGTTCATGTTCCGTCCCGATTTGACCCTTGATTGGTACTTTAACCCTTGATTGGTACTTTAACCCTTGTTAGTACTTTAACCCTTGTTGGTACTTTAACCCCTGATTGGTACTGCAAGACTCCTAAATGTTGGTGTACATATGAGGCAATTGACTAGATTTAAGACTACCAAAATATTGAACTCTTCAATGTATGAAGGTTAGGGTGAACTTTTATGCCATTTGATTTGAAAGTCTGAGCGAATAGGTACGAACCACATTAAATTATTGGTTTAAATAGTTTTGAAAAACACTGTACTACTACACAGTACTACACAGTACTACACAGTACTACACAGTACTACACAGTACTACTATAGAACACTAGTGCATTAATAGAAGTCTACAGTACTACACTTTCACTTCTAGCTTTGAAGATATTGTGAAGCCTTTCTGCATTCAATGACCATTATACTTATACTGAGCCTTCGACTCAGCCTCCTACTCAGCATCATGGTAAGGAATATATAAGGGGAGATCTAAGGTGAGTGGACCAAAAATTGATATGAAGTGTTCCCCAGAATTTTCTTCACTTCGAAAGTTAAATAAGTAGCTCAGGTTCCCCTCTTTGAAGAATCACCAAAGAATAAAGTTAACTTAGAACTTAACGTTACAACCAGAATCTAACAGTTACTACTATATACTATATACCACACCAAAAAGGACACTAATAAGGACACTAATAAGGACACTACTATAGGAAACACTATATGTCAGTAATGTTGAGATTTTGCGTAATCAGTTTGCTAACTTGGAATTGTTATGACGTTGGTCTCCAGTTGTTTTCTTCTGTATGATGGTTCAGGATTCATCTTAGATCACTTATATTCATCTCTAAACTAGATATCAGTGAACTGTTCTCACAATGGATACCGCTTAACCTAGAGCGGGATCCTCTCTCTATATATAGTCAGTCCCGGGGACTCACACATCCGAGACCCACATCTCGGATACATAATGAGTGTACATCCTCGTCGTGCACATATCCCTGCTTCATCTGCACCATGTATCTCTGAAACCTTGTGGGACCTCTCCACATCATGTCAACCCTGTATACAGGTTGACACATATCGTATTTCCCACAAGTTCAACAAAAGGATCTACACTCTAGTATCCTGTATATAGCTATCACCAACTACGGTAACCTGAATCTTCTGAGATTTGGCAACCCCGCCTCCTACTCATCCTACATATCCAGTACACCAATCACTTCACTACTTCACACTACTACTACACTTCAAACTACTACTAAACTCTGCACTACTACTACACTTCACAATACTACTACACTCTGTACTATATACTAACCGATTGCACCAATTATTGGAATGTGCAGAACAGGTGTCTTGGTTGAGACTTGTTAACAATATTCAATACTCTCCAGATCATTAACCTCACCTTCCTTTACTATACTGTAATACTGTACTATAGTGTTGAATTCTGATTATATGCGGTACTCTGTTTATTATATTCTTTTGTTGATGATTTCTTAGAAGCAGAAAAGACTAAACTTGCAGTATGTACCTGTCCTGTCTGTCTAGCATACTCTATTCAGGTTTTAGCAATAGTAGACTTACTAGACACTTACTAGACACTAATACCAGATACTAATAATAGACACTAAGACTACACACTAATACTGCTACCATGGACTAACATAGGTACTGATATATATTGCTACATTATTTATCCACTGTGTTGTGCTTCTACTACTTTTACTACTACTACTTCTACTACTACTACTTCTACTACTACTACTTTTACTACTACTACTTTTACTACTACTACTTTTACTACTACTACTTCTACTACTACTACTTTTACTACTACTACTTTTACTACTACTACTTTTACTACTACTACTTTTACTACTACTACTTTTACTACTACTACTTCTACTACTACTACTTTTACTACTACTTTTACTGCTACTACTATTACTACTACTACTGACTGACTGACTACTGACTAAGTCAAATAGTTCCATACAATTCAATATCTTAAAATCATAACTCTGGACGATTGCCTCATACTAGATCGTACTATATTTGGGAGTGTTGTAGTACCAAAAAGGGTCCAAACAAGGTTCAAACCGGGACGATTGCCTCATTAAATTGAACTATATTTGGGAGTGTAGTAGTACCAAATAAGGGTCCAAACAAGGTTCAAACCGGGACGGAACATGAACCGGTGTGGATTTCTATTGGTCTTGAGAAAATACACATTCGAGGGGGGGATAGCGCTCTATTTATTTTCTTTGTTCGCAACATCCCCTCATTTGCCACCACTCCCTATTTCACAGCCCCTCATTTGCCCCAACACTGATTTACAGCCATTTGCCCCCACACTAATTTACAGCCATCCGCGCACCACAACATATAAGAACAGAGACCCCCACCATTGAGACCATTCTTTAACCCACTCTATACCACTATTAACTATTTATACCACTGTCCAGGCCATTACTTATACCATTGCCCAACCATTTGTTCCATACTATGATGATATATCTATATTTATAAATATACATGTATAACACAATCAAATTGCTAGAGTGCATGAATTGATATCTAAAGATATGATTGGTTAAAGGTATAATTGGTTTAAGGTATAATTGATTTAAGATATGATTGGTGTAAGATATGATTGATTTAAGATATGATTGGTTTAAGATATGAATGGTTGAAGATATAATTGGGTGAAGATATGATTGGCTTAAGATATGATTGGTCTAAGATATGATTGGTTGGGAGACCCTGTTTGGGGTTACAATATGTGGGTTGATTTCAGCCATTTTATCGCGCGGGCTTGTCGCGCTGGCTTGAATAGTCTTGGAAAATACAATGGAAGTGGCTGAGATCTGTTGCGATTTGTCATCTACAAATGCATAAACTAGAACTAATTCCTTAAGGTATACTCAACCCAAAGTCGTCTCTTATTCTATTACCTTCTTGTGTTGCCGCCCGCTCCCTTTTTCCGCGGGACGTCGTCCACTCTCGGTCTATTCCTACATATCATTGTTTCATCCGTCCTGCTTACATGCAGTCACATGGAACATGCAGTACATCAGAGATGTACTGATTCCTCATGTTCCAACAAGATCTATAAACTACAATATGCCATTGTTCTCGAAAAACACGACCATACTGGCTTTACAGAGTGTGTATAATGCCACACAACAAAAAAAAAAATAAAAAAAAAACAACACAAAGAATACAAAAAAATACAAAACAAAAAAAATAGAAAACAATCCCACGTGAAAATGCAAGATTGATACGCACGCTAAGTTTTTTCGGGGTCATTAATCTAGGTCATTCATCTAGGTCATTCATCTAGGTCATTTTTCTGGGTCATTTTTTTGGTGTTTCTTCCTGATTTCTCTTCAAAGAAAAAAACCAAATTTTTTTTTTTTTTGAATTCAACAAATCGGTTTTCAATATCTTGTTCAAAATCATGAGGAATTTATCTGGTTTAAAAAACTGACTTTTTTTTAAAAAAATCCATTATATTACATTGTTAACTAAGACGATGTTACTTTGTTTCTTTGTTTTTTTATTTTTGTTTTGTTTTGATTTTTGCTGGGGGACCGAGGAGGAGAGGTGACAGCAAAATATACAAAAAGACCCCAAAGGCCTACTTTTCTAATCCAAGATGAAAAAGCAGAGGTCCTCCATGAAGTTATTTCTTCTATTACAAGCCGGCTTTTTCGCAGCCACAGTGAATGCAGACCCTTATACTTTTGAGGCCCTTGTGGCCGAAGTTAAAGGAGTGTACCACCCACTTTCACTTGCAGGAAAAGGTGATGGTAGTCTAGTGTTTGATCCTAACCAATTTATATGGGGAAATCCATTGGGGTTTCCAATCACCATTGCTCAGCAGGGAGAAAAGAACTTGGTGAATACTGAGTCTTTGATGAATGTGGTATTAAATGAGGAAGGGTTGGTTTTATCCAAAGATAAGAAAGAAAAGACTGATTTTGAATTCGATCCGAATAAGGTATTGACAAATCATGTTTTGCTTTCATGTCCAAAAGGCAAATATCATATTTTGCAAACAGAAAAAAAAGTCAAGAGTGCCAATTTAATGAATTGTCAAGAAACAAAAATCCTTTTATTATCTTTTGATCCTAAAACAAGAAATATCGCCTTACCAAAGGATAAAGACGACCCTAAAACAAAGACTTCAATATCAGTATTGGACGATACACCATTGGCATTGTTTGGCAAAATCAACAATAAATGGGTTCCACTTACAATCGATTTCACTGGCTTAGAAAAAAAAAGACTTGCATTTGTTTATGGTACTAACACCCAATTCCCGCTCGAGCTCCAAGTGCAGGACAACCAACTTATTAGTTCTAACAAGGATCTTCCTGGATATGCATGTTTTTTGGGACCAAGGTTTTTTTTTCTGAAAACCGAATGTTTAGAAAAACATGCTTTTATATCCAATTCTAACATTAAGTCTGAAAACCGGTATGTGTTCAACGGCAACCCTGGGATCATGGAGTATAAATTTACCGAGCTTCAAGTTTTTCACTTGGAAAGGTCAACCAATACTGCTATTATCAATAAGCAAATCCAACTACTTCCTCGAACTACAAAAGTCGCAGCTTCAACTGACTCTCAATCTTCAACAAATCAGGGAGAAGAAGATGATCAAGAAAAAAAACATGATCAAGAAAAAAAACTTGGTAATTCTGATGAGCAACAAACTTCAAAAACTCATACACCGAATATGGTTTTTGCAGTGAAAAATGGTGACAGTTTCACACCACTTGCCTTCTATCCACGTTCAGATGAAACAAATATCCTTACCTATGGAAGCGTCAAAACCCCTCCGAAATTCGAATATTCAAATGGCATTGCTACCACCAAAGATACAAATACCCCTGGAAGCGTGCTAATCAATGATCTTGCCCTTCTTTATGGTGACGTTTATGAGAAAACGGAATTTAAGGTTGATGCTGATGGTAAGGTGAATTTTGAGTTCCATTCATGCCATAATATAGGATCAACTCGTGAAGTTTTATTTACCAAACGTCCATCAAAAAAACATTATGAGTGTAAACCTGAAACCGTCTACTTCTTACCTTACGACAAAGTGATGGACATTGAGGTGAATGGTTCTAATTCTGGCGCTTATGCTGGTACTTCTTCTGGTGGATCTGGCTCTTCTTCCGGTGGATCAGGAGCTTCAGGCTCTTCTTCCGGTGGATCAGGCTCTTCTTCTGGTGGATCAGGATCTTCTGGATCTTCCTCTGGTGGATCAGGCTCT